>APFE030533790.1:543168-581039 GCA_000404065.3 Pinus taeda | reverse complement strand
TACAGATCAGCGACGTACACGTTCTCAGTTTGAAAGAGCCTCTTCTTTACTGGCTCAAGCTCCAGTAAATCATGATCCTGACACTTTTGCCGAAGCTTCAGGCCATCCACATTGGGAAGCAGCTATGAATGAAGAATATCATTCATTGTTGGCAAATGATACATGGGATCTTGTTCCTCTACCAAAGGGACGCAAACTTGTTGGATGTAAATGGGTTTACAGAACCAAGTATGGACCAGATGGGAAAGTTGATAAACATAAAGCTCGTCTTGTTGCTAAGGGCTTTTCACAGGTTGAAGGCATTGACTACACTGAAACCTTCTCCCCTGTTGGCAAAATGAACTCTATCCGCCTTGTTCTTTCCCTTGCTGCCTCTTTAAAATGGGAATTCCATCAGATGGATGTTAAATCTGCCTTCTTGCATGGGGACTTGCATGAAGAAATCTATATGGAACAACCCATTGGCTTCATCCAAACAGACTCCAGCCTTGTATGTCAACTTAATAAATCTCTTTATGGTCTCAAGCAAGCTCCTCGGGCTTGGTATGCCAAAATGGATAGCTTTCTTTTAGAATCTGGCTTTTCTAGGTGTTATTCTGACAATACTGTCTACACCAAGAAAGTGGGCAACTCTCTTATCATCCTTGTTCTTTATGTTGATGATCTTATTCTTACTGGTAGTGATCCCAACCTTATAAACCATGTGAAGTCCAGCCTTAAAAAGAAATTTGAAATGACAGACTTAGGACACTTACACTATTTTCTCGGTCTTCAAGTCTTGCAATCCAAGGAGGGTATTCCCTTTCCCAGTCCAAGTATGCTTGTGATATTCTTCGTCATTTTCACATGGAAGATTGTAAGCCAGCTCCTTCTCCCTTTCAGTTTGGAGTCAAACTTTCAGTCTCTTGTACTTCTCCTGAAGTTGATGCTACCTTATACCGTCAACTTGTAGGAAAACTCTTGTATTTAACCCATACTCGTCCTGACCTTTCCTTTGCTGTTGGCCTTGTTGCTCGTTTTATGCAAAACCCCCGTGAAAGTCATTGGAAAGAAGCTAAAAGAACACTTCGTTATGTTCGAGGTACAGTACAGTTTGGGATTCATTACAGTGCCAAAGCAGCTCCTCTATTAGTTTGGTTTCACTGATTCTGATTGGGCTGGTGACCCTGATGATCGGAAGTCTACTGCCGGTTATGTCTTCACTCTTGGTTCAGGACCTATTACATGGGCTTGTAAGAAACAGGCTGCCATTTCTCTTTCGTCAGCAGAAGCAGAGTATCGTGGTACCGTGGAAGCTAGTAAGGAAGCCTTGTGGCTTCGTCAGATCCTATCAGAATTGGGCTTTGAGCAGCAGCATCCGACTACACTTTGGTGTGATAATCAAAGTGCCATTCAGCTTTGCAAAGATCCAGTTCAGCATCAGCGCAGCAAACACATTGAACTACACATGCACTTCATCAGAAAGCTCCTTCATGACCATGTTCTTGAAGTGCAATATTGTTCAACAGATGATCAGGTTGCAGACATCTTCACAAAGGCTCTCACAGAGGTGAAGTTCACTAAACTTCGATATATGCTTGGAGTTCAGGAAGTTGTCACTAAGGGGGGATAGGCTCTAGTGCCTCCTTTCTTCTCCTATTGTGTCATATTTGTAAATCCTTCAATCCTATCCCAAGTTGTTCTTAAGGGGGGATGTTAGGATATTCCGACACATAGTAAATAGTTAAGTTCAACTTGGTCTAGTATAGAGTTAGGTATAGAGTTAGGTAAAGTGTGTTTCTTTACCGTTGTACATTTTGTAACTTACAATCCGACGGTCACGATATGTAGTGATCCGACGGTTCATTCTCTCCTCGGTATTACCGACACTTGATCTGTGGCTTGACACCCGATTTGTCCATGAATTCTATTTAAAGTGCATGGAGGGTCATTTGTAGGTTCACCGTGCATGAGAGAAGCTTATGTAAATTTTCATTCTTTTATTAATAAATTGCCTGTAGTAGCCACGTTGGCGCAGGCCGTGCACTGTTTCCCTCTCTGAGGGTTTTAACCACGTCAAAATACTGGTGTATTGATCTGTGATCTGTTTGTGAGCAGTGCCCTTTTGGTGTTCTGTCTGAGGAACTTACCCTGTAAATTCCTACAACTAGAATCAAGAAGTTGCAACCAAACTCCTAAACTCTAGGAACAAATCCTAAACTAAGGAGATATGTTACAACTGTGTAACCATTTCTCCATTAATACAAACTAATATTAATTATTTTCAACTCCCCCCTTAATGGAGAAAGGATTATCTTGAACTCCTAGCATCCCTCTAAACAATTGAAACTTTACACACCCAAGAGGCTTAGTAAAAATATCAGCCATGTTATCACAAGTTTTACAATATTCAATGCATATCTCTTTTGACTGTTTTTTCTCTTGAACAAAATGAGCTTGGTCTTTCCATACCTCCAATCCTGAGCAATAATGAAAATTTTCGAGATCTTTCATCTCAAACACTTGTGACATCTACTGTTTGATTTCTTTGATCAGATTGTTAGCATTCCCTGTTATGATCATATCATCTACATACAAAGAAATCTAAATAAATTTCCTCTGATTATTAAACTTGGTATACATATTTGGATCATTCAAGCTCCTATGAAAGCCATGTTGTACTAAAAATGAGTCATTTGTCTCATACCACGACCTGGGTGCCTGTTTTAAACCATAAAGTGCCTTTTTCAATTTACACACAAGATGTTCCTGTCCCTTTTTCACAAAACCTTCAAGCTGTAGTAAATAAATTTCTTCCTTCAAGTCACCATTCAGAAATGCAGACTTAACATCTAGCTGATGTAGCTTCCATTTGTGTTTTGTTGCTAAGGAAATTAGATTCTAATGGTGTTTAATTTGACTACAGGAGCAAAGGTGTCATCGAAATCTATTCCCTCTTACTGTGAGTAACCCTTTGCTACCAATCTAGCTTTAAGTTTCTGTATACTCCCATCTACATTTATTTTTGGTTTATATAGCCATTTGCATCCTATGGGGGTTTTACCTTCAGGCAATTCATCCAAATCCCAAGTATGGTTTATGTTTATTGATTCTACTTCCTCATACATTGCAGCCCTCCATGCGTCAGATTTACTTGCTTCCTCATAATTTGCAGGTTCTTTAATGCTTACAATCTTTGACATTAATGCATAGTCTTACCATTTAGAAGATAATTGAGTCTTCCTACTTGATCTCCTTGGTAGGGGACTTACCTCAAATCTATCTATTTCAGCCTTTTTTGGACTTGCATCTTTGATTACATTACCTGTTACTTCTTCTTCTTGTTTCTGCTCCTGCTCTTCATCTTCCTCACTTTTTTCCTCCATTAGCAATGGAATGTGCCAATCACTATTAGAGTCATCCCTTCCTTCTTCAGCCTGTTCATGAAATATGACATCTCTGCTTGTAAAAACCTTGTGAGTCACAGGATTAAATAACTTATATGCCTTGACCTCAGTGCCATATCCAACAAATATACATTTCAGGGCTTTGGGATCCAACTTCTTCCTATCTGCCTTAGGTATATAAGCATAAGCTTTTGACCCAAATATTCTTAAGTGACTCACTGCTGGTTTGAATCCAAAAAATGGTTCATTCACCATTTGTTGCACAGTCGTTTCTTCAAGGAAATCACGCTGAATAAGCCATAGAGGCTTTGCAGGTTGGAAAGCAATATCGTGTCCCTTCACTTTGGCATAAAACTCTTGTGCAAGCTCAACAGCAAAGGATAGTCGAGATATATCTGCTTCATGGACCGTTTCAGGCAGATTGTAGATGAGAACAAAACTCATGATTCTCGCTAGAGCAAATATCCAGTCATCATAGACATTTGATTTTCCAACGCTTTCAAAACATTTTTTATCAAGAAATAAAATAGATGTCCTCACTCCAATATCTATTTCTAGTGGTTTACCCCAAACCCAAATACCTTTTGTTTTCGTGTCACGGATATGCCCAACACCAAAACCTTCTTCACAAGAATGAGATAGAAGCTGATTGAGAAGAAATGATCTTCTAGAATGGTATGGACCAATGACCACAACTGCCACAATAGGAGTTTCTAACTTCGAAATTGCATCTAGCCCACCCTTTGCAAGAATTAGTTTTGTATGCCCAGAGTCTGGCTCTATAATAGGTAGCGCTCGGTGATCATAGGAGCCTTCTCCTCTGTGATGTGAAAGAGTGGACGAGCATCCCAACCAACATGTAGATGATAATAATAGCAGCAATGACCATACATGGTGACACCCATAGGCCATTCTGCTTCTTCCGCTGCTATCTCGTCTGTCTACAATCCTAACTCAATTTCAAACCCACAAGCGCAGTCAGGTCTCTCTTAGATCTGGCCTGCTAGCTAGTTTCTGGGTCACGTTATCGACACAAATGGTCTAGTTCACGTGAGATACCACACCATGCTTCCACTGCGCCACTCTGATCCTCTAATGAATAAGTCTTCAATGAGCCACCACTGGGCAAGTCCAATCTGCTGCCACCAAATAGATCAGGAACTCCAATGCGCCACCACTGGGCAAATCTGATCTGCTACCACCGAACAGATCAGGAACTCCAATGCGCCACCATCAAGCAAATTTGATCTGCTGCCACTGAACAGATCGAGAACTTCAATGTGCCAACATCGGGCAAATCCGATCTGCTGCCACCGAACAGATCAGGAACTTTAATGTGCCACCACTGGGCAAATCTGATCTGTTGCCATCGAACAGATCAAGAACTTTCAATGCGCCACCACCGGGCAAATCCGATCTGCTGCCACTGAGCAGATCAAGAACTCCAATGTGCCACCACTGGGCAAATCTGATGTGATGCCACCGAGCAGATCAGGAACTCCAATGTGCCACCACCGGGCAAATCTGATCTGCTGCCACTGAGGAGATCTGAAATTTCAAAGTACCACCATCGAGCGAGGCCGATCTGCAAAAAATTGCATATTTTCCAAACAGAAAGAGGCTGGCACTCCTTGACGGCGAAAGATCCACGCCGAAAGCAAAATCGATGTGTCTTACGAAATTGGCATGATTATCACTCTCAATTCCGTGCCAATAGCAATTTTTGGCATGCTCGCATGACTATCACTTTCAAAACCGCGCCAAATGGTGCGACTGTTCCTTAATAAACTGCGCCAAATGGTGCGACTCTTCCTTAATAAACCGTGCCAACCCTTCTTTCCACACAAAAATGGCGCGATTGTTAGCGACGAAACTGCGCCAACCCTTTCTTCTGCTCAGAGGTGATCAGTCATCTGAGACCTGTTCTACAGGTGTTATTGCAGTCCACCTGATTCGACGAATGCTTCTATATACACTACAGTTCTGTAATCAATGACGCAAAAAAAATTAAAGCTATCCCTACTCTGTGCTCTCATACGAAGATAAAAATCAGACTTGAATTGAAAAAGAAGGAGTTGCATCTCACAGGCGAGTACTGCACCTGGAGACTGCATTCAAACAAAGAGATCTCTCTCGATACATTCTACTTTATCAAATGAGTAATTACATCATTAAATATATTACTAGAATTAGGAAGTTGCAACCAAACTCCTAAAATCTAGGAACAAATCCTAAACTAAAGAAATACGTTACAACTGTGTAACCATTTCTCCATTAATACAAAATAATATTAATTATTTTCAACTTAAACCAACATATATCAAACATAAATATTATTCAAAACATTAGAAACTTTTAACGAAGTGAGTTCCCTCAGCAATATAACCTATGAGAGTGTAATTACACCAGTACTATTTGTTCTAAGTTTTTCGGTAATGAACTGCAAGTAACACGTTAATTTATCCAACAACCAGAGAAACCCCGTTTCCATGAAAATTTCATAAGGACCCATCCCCGGAATAGATATAGTGAACCAACCTATAGGAGCACAAGAGCTATTAGTTGAAAAATTTGTCGAAGAACCCTCGTATAAAGCGAAAGAGAGACAAGTAAGTCTGATATGAAGATGATCTCTGTATCTGTGACAGGGACCACAACCCATAAATAAATCCATTATATGTATTGGGAACTACTCGCTTAAAATGTGAGAGGTGTCCCAATGGCGACGAGAAAATTTTGATTAAATGAGAGTAACGAAATAGCTATCACATGAATTTTCGCAGGGGACCTTACTCTTCCATTTGAAAAGGGTGTCGATGCGAGTACTGATTCAAGCGTAATTTCTCTAACAAGAAAAAAAACGTGTGTTTGACTAGTGGAAGGAGAATTAAAAGAAAAATTGCAGATGGGTAGTGGCTAACATTACCTGATAGAAGATCTGAATAGTTGGGTGCTGAAATAACCCCTATGCTCACTGGAATTTATGCAAAGCCGAAAACCTAGGTTCAGAAGCAACACCAAATTTTGAAGCAATTCTCCTCTAGCAAACAGGAAAAAAAAAAAAAAAGAGTCTTAGCTGTAGGATAATAGGATTAGCGAGAAAAGGAAAAGAAAGAGAGAAACAAAAAAGGGAAAAAACCATGCCTCTGAAGTGCACGGCGACCATCTCGAGGAGAGTCGGTTACTGAGCCTCGTGATGAGGAATTAATTGCTAAAGTTATTGCTCATTACACTGCCAATTTTCTGGCGTAACCACAATTAATGGACGAATACGGGAAGCTCACAAGCTAAAAGAACCTCAAGTTTCTACTTACGTTGACCGTCCTAGCAAGGAGAGCGAGACAACTGCAAGGCCAAACACGGAAGTTGTTTATTTTTATTCGGTTCACCTAGCCTCGCGGAGAGGATGAGTTTTAGATGAAACGACAATGCGAAATTTGTGTAAGGTGGTATAGGGTTTGAGTTGACACACGAGTACCATTGGATTAACTCGTACCATCATAGCCATCCCTGCAAATTAAAGTCTGCACCCATGTGAAATGGGTATGGTGCTTTATGTGTTGGCTCAACTGGAGTGGTCGCTCGACTTCCCAGACTCACCACCTGTAAGCCCTAGAGTTTCACGCTTGAAAAATGTGTGATGTATAGTGGAATGAAACATTCGGTTAGGGTTTGAAAAATAGCAATAGGCAAACATTATAACTTCCTCTTCATTCAAAAACTTAAGGTGTATGGTGTTCTAGGAAAACGTGATTGACTGCGCACTCCACTAAACTCATAGTCCGAGAACTAAAATGTCAAATGCGTTAAACAATTAAATATGAAAACAATGCTTCCATTGGGTTTCAATTGGGTGAAGGCCAAACTTACAAATGAAACTCAGTAACACAAGGGTAAGGGGGAGACTACAGGTAAAATCCTAAGCAATCCTTATAGTCAAGGTAAATACATCGAAAATAAAGTTATATTGAATATGTGGAAAGGTTATGATTTGTTGGTGAAGAAAAGTAGTCAATTATGGAATTGCCAACCGAACATCAAGTAACTTTTGAGAAAAAATAATTTTGGTGTGTGATACGTATGAAAAAGAAATAAATCGGATTACTAGAATTTAAAGAGAGGTATGTGACATATTACTAGAATTAAATGAGAGGTATGTGACACTAGCACTCTTAGAACTCTATTTATCTTTTCAAGTTAATAAATTACTCCAAAGAAATTGGTTCAAATTTACAAAGTTACATGAGCTTTTCCTTATTTTTGGTTATGTACTCAGGCTTAGTTATTTGAACAAGATCGTTATGCTTATTTATTTTTATAGATTTTATGTATATATCTTATTTTTGTTTAATGCTAAATTTTAAGAAAGTTTGTACTAAGAAGGAGAAAATTGAATTTTCTTTCAAAAATATGTATAATTTTTTATTTATTTAAGAGAATGTATTTATAAATGTTGAAAACATAAGAATAGGTTTATGATATAATATTCTTTCTCTCTCAGACACATAATACTCAAGTATACATATTATATGTAAAGTTAGGAATGATTTTGTAATATTAGTATAAACAATTAGAGGAATCAAATCTCTCAAGATGCAAACCATTGTTATAGTCCAAAACTTGAAGAAAAGTTTGTCTTTAATAATTTGATTTCTCTTCAAGCTTATTAAATTCGGAGTTTGGATAAATCTATATTAGTTCTTAATAATACTATTTATATTATATAAATTTCACATCTTTATATATAATTGTGCTTTTAATTCAAATTTTATTAAAACTCTAGCAATACATACAATTACATAGATATGTGCTTCTCATTTTCCGTTAGCATGTTTTGTAACTTTCTTAATTTAATTTTAAGTGATATATAAATGTGTGTGTGTTAATTAAAATTAAAGTTTTGAAGTATAATGAAACTGAAACATTATTATTTTAATTTATGTTGTAAAATAGATTATATATATATATATATATATATATATATATATATACTTCTAATTTTTTTGTTTATTGATTGATTCTAAACATGAAGTTTTGAAATATGAGATATTGTTGTTTAAAATTTGTTTGGTGTGATATGCATACTATGAACTTTTTATTGAAGGAATTTCTAATAATTTTATTAATAAAAAATGAATTTGGTTAATAATTTTATTATATTTTACCTTGTTATTATTTATTTACTTGACATATTATATATAATATATATATATATATATAATTATTTAACATAAATTTTTATGATTATAAAAACCACTATGCTTTATAAAAAAAAAGGATTTTCTATGTATTACCAAACTCTTATTGTCTAAAACAAAAGTGAAGGCTATAAAAACGAAGTTTTTTATGTCCTCATCTGCAACATTTAATACCTAACATATAGAACATAACAAATTTGAAGTGATGTTGGCTTATCTCGTTAAAAGTTTGCGAAAAAAACATAAAAGATAACGAAGTAAAAGGAGAACTAGACATGAGCTTCAACTAGCTATTGTGCATCGTGATTGAAGGAGATAGGATGTTTTCCCTTCTCAATATTCTTTTGCATCTTTCCTTGTCGTTCTCTCTAATCCCTAAGGGGCTTAGAGAAAACTGTTGTACTTATCATTAAAATGGTGGAGCTCCTCCCTAATTGGTTGCAGAGCTAAGTTACCACATTCCTCCATAAATTCCATATGATGTGAAATTAGTTCATTGCATGTAAACATAAATCCAAATTTAATGAGTGTAAGGTATTCGTAGCTTTTGAGAAGCCTGAGTTCGAGATAATGTGTGCTACTTCCTCATCAATTATCGCTCTGTTGACAGGGCAAATTTTCGCTATACCAGCGAGGGGAACTAACTCGATCACAGACCCTAATTAGATCTCCTTTCGTTTGGGGTGGCTAGTTTCAACGGATTTTAAAGGATCCCATAAACTGTTATAGGTGTTGAAAGATTGCTTCTAGGAGGAAGACTTCGATTAAATCAACAAAAGGAAACAGATAACATATATGTGTCAAATCCTATCTATACTAATTTTCACTTACTTATGCTAGTCCTAACTATTCTAATCTATCAGGCAGGAGCATAGAAAAAAAGATTAAACATCATGCATAGATTCCAAGTCCAAATGAATCAATTACTGAATTCACAGATGAACAAGGCTGTATTAAAAGCTTAATTGCAATCTAATTACTCACGCAAGAATGCACATTCCTATTCCTACAAATAAACTTGCAACTGATGTTCAACATAATTTCAAATTAGGGAGTGCTCATGAGTTAACTATGATAAAGAATTACATTCAAATAAACAAGGCTAGTCATAAGCTATATCGTTATCAATATGCACAAAACAAAACACATTTATATTTATGCCAACAACAACACCTTGATTCCAAATACATGAAAGAATAGGAAAATGAATCTAAAAAAAGGCTCCTTCTTGAATAGTCAACATCACCCCTCTTAGATTTTCCTTTGAAAACCCGAACCATAACATTTTATCGGAATACATGGAAAAACACGGGAAACCCCGCGGTCAGACCATGAGGATGGACGTCAAATCCTATACACCTGGATCTATATTTATCATTGGCTCCGCCATATGGTATCGCATCTTATGTATAAGTGTTGGACTCTTCCGATTGCGATTGACGATTGGGGAAGTGGACCCAAAAACATATGTGTTGTGGTTAATAGTTCCAGTTGGTTTGCCATATGGGATTTTCCTTTAAAAAGCCGGATCATAACATTTTATCGGTACACATGGGAAAACACACGAAAACCTGCAACTCGACCATAAGGCCAGACTTCAAACAAATATTATGCACCTAGGTCTATAGTTATTGTCGAGTCCATTAATTGCATCACGCCTTATGTATAAGCCTTAGGCTCTGCCAATCGTGATATGTGATTAGGGAGTGGGCCCGAATATATATATCTATTATGCTTGACAATCCTGCTGGGTCCACTGTTCACATCGCGCATTATTTATGACCATAGAGCTCCACTGATTGCGATTTGCGATGGGCTCCATACACGAAATAAAATGTGTTGTGCTTAATAATCCCGGTGGGTCTACCATTCACGGAATGTTGAAGCTTGGGCTTTGGGTTTTAGCAAAGTGCTATTGTGATTTGTGATTGGAAGCGTGATCGCATTGCATTTATTCATGAGAGATAAGCCTTGCCCTTAATCAATGCGACCTGCGATATACCATAAAGGTATGCAATGAGGATGTGCGAAGATGTTAAGTCATGCGTGCTTTGTAAAGCATTTCTATTATAAAAGAGTTATAATAGGAATAAATATGCGATGGAAGGTTTTGAGGGGCAAAGAGTGGGGGTGGTTATATGTGTGGCCATAGGGCACCATGAAGGTTTATGAGGATTGAAGGAGTCCCGATGAAGGATATGAATGAAGGGCTAGACTGGGTTATGAATGAATCATGCAATAGAGATTTATTCAAGGGGTGCCTTGACCATTAAGAATTGAATATTTGAATCGGCACAAAGTTAAAATTCCTGAGATAAAAAAAAGATCATTCGGAGAAGCGAAAGATCAAACTTCTAGGGGACCCATTCAAATTTGCTACCAAAGCATGTTTTAATAGAGTGGTGGTTATGGTCACAACCAATGGCGAACCGCTAGGCGAACCAGTTATCTCTGTTACCAAATAAACTTTGGATTAGTAGAACATTGGGGTGTTAAGATAAACTTGAAATGTAAACTTTATAGACAAATAGGCATGGATTCCACTTCAACATTTAATAGCTTTAGGTGGGATAGAGACAAATAACTTCTACTTACTTTATAGGGTTTTCACAAGCATTCTCCAATGGTCGTATTATGGGATTTATTGACCTTCCTTTACCTTTTTTCTACTTTCAAAATCATTCTGGGGCCATCATCGATTTGTCAATACCTGTTTAGGTGTGTACCTCAACTCTTTATTGCTCATCAAACTTGATGTAGATATGTTTATCTGCACTTTATGTACGAAATTCAGTGCTATACTTTCGTATGATTAAATGGGGCGTAATCATGGATCATGCCATATTTTTAAACACCTTAAGCAAGGTTGGGATTGCTGTGTGAGTCCAGCAACATTCCCTACTCCAACCAACTTCCCAAACAACCTGTCCTTCTACATTGGCACAAGGACTTGACCTTTCGTTTTCTTTTAGATAAGTCCTTCCAATTTAGGCACAAGGACTAGAGCACAATTGGATTTTCCATGGGATAAATGATAGTGAGCTTAGCCCATGAAAGGAGGTTTACTTGTAGATGACAGATATTGGAAATTCTAGTGTGGTGGATGGAACCAATGGAGAATGACTGTAAACCTTATAGACAAGTATATGCTACGTCTGGATGGGATTTTAAAAGTGCAGTGTTCTTCCATGCCAGACCACCTATGGTTACACATTTTTCATTTTATAAAGATACCCCTACACGCTCTAGTATCTAGGTTATCAACAGATCCTACCTAGTTCCCAACAGATGCTAATGACTGGCTCTAATTTGAATTTCGTCGTTGATTTTCCAGTTCTCGTAGGCTCATTGAACATTTTCTTGATTTGCAAGGTAATGATGAATTTAGGATTGGCAAACTCATTAGTAGGTTACTAAGGGAGGCAAAAAGTTGAAGGTGGGGAATGAGGCAAATCTGAAGAGGGATATAAAGGTGAAAATGAGACTGAAGGACCGAAACCAATCGGTTGAAAAGGACTAAAATTCAAAAGGAAAATAAACTTTGGATAAAATAGGAAAGGACAGGATGAAAATGTAGCTAAGCTAACAACAAAATAAAATGAATCCTAACCAACTCAGGAGGTAACCACCATGTGGTGGCTACTAGAAGTATCTCTTAAGATGTTGGCCATTAACACGGAGTTTTTTAGTTTCTCCCTGTAAAGTTGTCAATCTATAAGTTCCCTAAGAAATTTTTTCTTCAACTTCGGGCCTAGCCATAAGTGCTTGAATTTCATGTGCTTACCTTTTGGCTCACTTAGCTTGTCCCATTTGAAGACTAGCTCTCCTACTTGGTAATATTTATCTACTTCCAAATGACGATCAAACCATCTCTTTACAATCATTTGGTGATTTCTAAATTTATTTCTGGCTTTATCTCTCAATTCCTCCAACCTCACCAGTTGGCTGATCCTTTTTTGAGGTAAGGCTAAAGGGGTCCCTCTTGAAGCTTGGGAAAGCTGTAAAGAGGGAAGGGTAATGATGGGAGGCAGGATGGCTTCCTGTCCATGGATGATGAAGTATGGGGAGTTTCCTAATGCTATTTTTGGGGTGACCCTATTGGCCCAAACGGCATTTGTTAGAGCGTTGTTCCAATTCCTCTGGTTGTAGGCGATAGATTTACGGATTATGCAGATGATGTTTTTATTCGAGGACTCTGCAACTCCATTTCACTACGGGTAATAGTTTGATGCATACCTTATATGAATTGACTTATCTACAGAAAATTCAGTTAATTTCAGTGATGAGAAGTAAGAAGCATTGTCAAATATGAGAGCATCAGGGATGCCAAACCTGTTGATAATAAATTTCTCAATAAATGATATTACCTCATTTTCGTTTACCTTCCGAAGCAGGATGGCTTTAGTCCATCTGGTGAAGTAGTCATTCACCATGAGCATATACTTATGCTGCTAGGAAGAGTTCGGAGTGATCTCGTCTATGACCTCTAGGCCCCATTGTTGGAACGGGCAATAAATACTAACATGACTGAGGGGAACGGCTAGCTTTCTTTCTCATCCTACGACAATTTGACATACCTTACATTTCTAAGCGTAGGCATGCAAGTCTTTAAACACTGTGGGCCAATAATATCCAGCTCTTAATATTTTGTGAGTAGTGGTCTCCCTGCCATAGTGACCACCTGCTAGGTCATCGTGCATTTCTTTCAAGACATGATCGGCATCATCCCTTTCCAAACACCTCAGCCAAACTCCATCATATTTTTTTCTATATAATGTGTCATTGGCCAAGTGATATTGGTTAGATTTCAATTTGAGCGCTCTCCTTCGTGATGCATCCATGTGGTCGGGACATGATCCCCATGTTAAAAACGTATGTCATAATACCATGACTCAGGGTCCAAAGGGACTTCCAACGTTTCACACTCACACATCAGTGTCTCATTAATCCATAGGGACTCCTCCCTTAATTCTACTTGTGCATTCTGTATGCTCTATGCTTCTGGTTCTTTGGATGTTGCTCCTTTATCTGCCAAGGCTTTTGCTGCGAGCTCACACAATCCATACCCTTGAAGTATCTTCATGGCTTAATCTTGAGATCATATTCTTGAAGGGCGGTTATCCAATTCACTTTCCGTTCACCCATTTCTCTCTGCACGAAGAGGGTTCTTACAGCAAGATGGGGAACGATTACTTTAGTCTTGGCCTTTAATAAATAAAGGCATAAATGTTTTTTGGCTTTAAAAACTGCAAAGCCTTGTTTCTCCACGTCTAGGCAGTTTAGTTCTGCTCCCTAAATATTAGAGCTCATATAAGAAATAGGGACTTCATTGCCATCATCATTTTTTTGGGTGAGAATTGCAGCATATGAAACATAAGAAGCGAAAGTGTATAAGAAGAATTCCTTGTCGAAATTGGCACTGACCAACGTAACAGCTTCTGTAATGGCCTCCTTAATTCACTGAAATGATTTCCTAGCTTCATGGCTTCACCTACACACAACATCTTTCTTCATCATGAGTTGCATGGGATGCACTATTTCTGCGAAACCTAAAACGAATTTCCTGACGAAATTAATTTTCCCAAAGAAAGATTGCATTGCCTTTTTATTTTCAAGGGGTTGTATTCTCATGATGGTCTCTATTCTTTTAGGATCAATAACAATCCCTTCTCTAGAGAGGATATGACCCAATAGTTTCCCTTCAATAACTGTGAAGTTGCTCTTCTTCGGATTCAATGATATTCCGTATCTTCGATATCTTTCGAAAATCTGTTGCAGGTGGTAAATATGATCCCTTTTGTGATATGAATACAAAGTAATGTCATCCATGTAAACCACTACTGATTTGTTAATCAATCCTTGGAAAGCTTTGTCCATAGCTCTCGAAAATGTGGCACCTGCATTAATAAGGCCAAACGGCATTTTGCGATATGCTTAAGTGCCCCATTTAGTGTTGAAGGTTGTCTTAAGCTGATATTCATTCGCCACCAACACTTGATTATATCCTAAAAACCCATCCAATAGGGACAACATTTCAGACCTAGAAACACATTGAAGAATGTGTTCCATAGAAGGGACAGGATAGTTATCTTTTTGCGATGCTTTATTCAGGTTTCTGAAATCAATATATAACCTAATGTCTCCATTTTTCTTCCTTACTAGCATGAGATTAGCTACCCAATAGGTGTGCCTGACAAGAAAAATGATTTTGGCATCCAGCATTTTGTTTAATTCTTTCTTCACCAACAATTCCAGGCTTGGATGCATCTTGCGAAGCTTGTGTTGGTATGGCCTCACATCCTTCTCTAGCGGAACCACATGTTGCATAACACTGGTATCGAAGGTTTTTAAGTCGCCATATGTCCATGAAAAGACATCCTTATACTCTTTAAACAACTTCAAAATTGTATCCTTTTCTCATGGAGAGCATCCTAAGCCCAAAGTAACATTTTTTGGGTCTTCTTCGTTCCAAGGTTGACCGATTCATACTTCATGGATGAGCTATGTGTTTTGCAATTAGTTGGATTTTTAAATTTATCATGCGGGTCATAAAAGTGCTCCATCTTGACAACTGATCTGGGAATTATATTAGGGTGATCCTTTTCCTAATCTTCACTCCCATTCATATGCTTATCATGCTCTTTTTTATCAATGACTGCATTTTTGAATATCTATTCGCGATGCATGAACTCCAAGATTTGCTCATCACCTTCGAACACCTACGAATTCAAGATGTTATCAGGCACGGATGGTCTAAATATCAATTTAACATAATATTTATTCTTGTTTAATCTGAGATCAGGCAAAAGTTTTGTAGCCATACCAGCCATCAGATCAACATCTCGGTTTTTCCCTCGAGGTATGTATGTGATATTGAAAGAATCAAAATTGTCAAATAAGATCCATACCTCATGTTGGTATCTTACCAGGTGTGGTGAATTACAGTGGATGCTTTCCCTTACCTGGTCCATGATTATCTATGAGTCACCAAAAACTTTATGATTTTTTACCTTCATATCAATGGCTTTTTCTAGCCCCTGTAGCAAGCCTTCATTTTCCGCCATGTTATTAGTGCATGTGAACTCCAACTAGCTAGCCATTAGATGTCGTCTCCCTTGCGCGTCAATGAGAATGCTCCCAATACTTGCACCTTCAATGCAGTTAGAGCCATCAAGGTAAAGTGTCCAGAAAATAGAACCTAAAGTTACATTAAATGAACTCCTTCCTACAAAATTGGTTCTATCATCTACTATATTATAGAGTGGCTCATCAGTTGGACTATGGGGGAGAGCTTCCAACTGCGTTCTTGTCATAGTTTCTTCAATTGTCTCTGCGTGGAATTCTCCAAAATAGGTTTCGATGGCACAAACATCGAAACTATAATTCCGAAGGATAGAGTTGGTAAAAATTATAGGTTCATTGGGGTCGTTTAGTTCTGTCACCGCATACTTCATGTATCTTTCTTGATCAACTCCCAGCATATCACCTTTTCCCTTCTGAGGCAACAAGAGATGGGACCAATCAGTTGAGAAATATCCATTCAGTTTTGTTGACCAGTCCCTACTAAGTAGCATTCCATAAGCCTCGGGTATGTCAACTACCACTATGTCAATGACTTGTGTGTACTGTGGTTTGGTAGCCATCTAAATTAACACATCTTTCAATTACCCAATTACTTTCACATTTGTTCTGTCCAATTGCATAATTCTACTTCTAGTTTTCCCAGGTATTGCATGAAGTCTTCTAGCAATAGTGTAAGGCATAACAGTGGACAAGGCTCCAAAATCTACCAAGCAATTGTGTATGTTCATGTTGAAGATTTCAAAAGCGATAAGGAAAGGTGGAGTCATGGATTTTGATTTCCTTCCTATCATGGCCACACTGACATTATGGGGGGTTTGATTCATTTTTGACAGAGTGGCTTCCATAGTTGATGGTGTTTGGGCTGCACTGTGGCTACTAACAGGTCTGGACACTAACTTCTTCATTTGGCTACTCATATTCGTGGGAGATTTGCAATTTCGTTCATTAATAACTTTCAAAAGCAGATCTCTTTACTGCGTTAACTTTAACAAATCAAAGTATGTGATATTGGCTCAAGATTTCTTAAGGTCATCCACAATGTTGTAATCAATGTTATAAACATGGTAGGGTAGAGTAAACATATCTGTTTTTTCATTCTTAGGTGGGACTTTACCATTTTGAGTCACCTTCATTGCAGTCAGAGATATATTATCTTTCTGTGTGTAGTTCACAACTGGAGTATTGTTGGAATCACCACTAGGTCTACCCTTCTCAACAGGAACTTTAGGATCGGTTGCCTTCAAAGGGTGAACATATTTCTTTGTCTAGTCTATAGGCTTCATCACGCCCACAAGTGGCCCTTTACTTCATGTGTGGATTTCATTAGTGTAGATTTCTGTTGTACTAGCTCCTTCGTCATCATCGTTCTCATTTGTATAGAAATCCCATAGTACATTGATTTGAGATTCTTTGTCCAAGGGCTCTTCTACTTGGTATTCTTCTTCATTTTCTTGTTCTAGCTCCAGCTCCACTATAGGTTCTTCTTTTTTAAGGAGCGATTTGATAAGAGCCAGCTCTTCCATATTTAAATTCCCTTCATTGGGTGGTGCGGGCAATGCAATTTGACCATGACCACCTTTTGTCTTCTTACGATAGAAAGGTTTGAAAGATATTTTGTTGTTATAATCTCCTCCATTCCCACTTGTACTTTCTCCAAAATTCCTTTTGATATCGATGACACTATTTCTCAATTTCTTAATGATCCGATGCAAACCTTCCACATCTGTGGTGTCCCTTTCTTTGATCTCAGCCACTTTGTTCACTCCCATTATACTTCTTAGATGACTGAGAGGCTTTCTTTCCTTCGGTCGTATGATGACATGTTATGAGAATGATCATTTCATTCACGACTTTTATTGCTTCATCGATATCACCCTGTAAGGCTTGTGTCTTACTCCTTTTGATCCACATCATAGTAAGGACAAGGAGAGCAGTGTTGTAGAATTCCATGAGCACCTCATCAGTAGGTCTAGCATTAGTCGGGATTCTTTTGGAAAAAGTGTTTAACCGGATGTTAAAATCCTTGACCTTTTCTTTGGCTTCCATTTTTAAACAGGATAGTTATAAAACTAAGGCCACAAGTGTTTTGTCATCACCAAACTTGTCTAAGAAGGCCTATTAAAAGGCACCCCATGAGGTGATCGATCATATTCTCAAGCTAAAGTACCATGTGGAAGCCATACCAATCAGAGTACAAGGGAACAAGCAACACACTACATCGTCATCGACTACCCCCAGCATGCGTACGACTAGGAAGAAAGAGTGAATATGGTTGTCAGCAGTGTCTCCCTACTCAGGGTTGAATTTAGGCAATACCCATTATGTGTTCTTGGGTAAGGGATGTTGCTACCCAAATACTATAATGACATCTTGAGCAAGCTAGGGAGGGAGTTCTCCTGGAGGAGGTGGGGGTTGATTCCCACCCGGAGGAGGTGGTATAGGCAGATTCCCACCTAGAGGAGGAACGCTAGCCATAGTATCATTTGGAAGTTTTGGTTGAGGGTCTCCTCCGGGCATTCTTTATTAGGATTTGCCAAATTAGACCACGAATTACCTTGAAAGAGTGGATCCTTAGGAATTTCTTCCCAAGGAGTGTCGATAATTTGCAAAAGTTTTAGTACAATATCTTTAAGAGAAGGGGTTGCAGATGTCTCTTCATTTATGTGATAGATCTTTGGCTTTCTTTTAGCTGTCAGAGGTAAAGACTGGAAGATGGGGAGCTAAGATAGGGAACGAGTGTAAGCCCTAGTAAGTACTCTGACTGGTTGTTCTTGACTGATAGGATACTTGCACAGTCTCTCTTCCTTGGGTGACCCAAACACGAGACTTAGAGGGATCTTCGTTTCTTCGAAATGAGGATTTTCCAAATGGGAGGAAGGATCTTTTCGACCTTTATGGTCCAGCTATTAATATTTTTGAATCCATGTGCGACATTCATATATTAAATCATAAAAAGTTGTGGACAATGGTTCAGGCCCTCCTTCTAGCGCCAATTTGTTGATAGGGCGAATTTTTTCTATACCAACAAGGGTAACTAACCCGATCACAAACCACGATTAGGTCTACTTTTGTTTGGGGTGGCTGGTTCCAACAAGTTTTAAAGGATCTTGTAAACTGTTATAGGTGTTGAAAGATTGCTCCCAGGAGGAAGACTTTAATTAAATCAACAAAAGGAAACAACTAACCTATATGTGTCAAATCCTATCTATACTAATTTTCACCTACTTATGTTAGTCCTAACTATTCTAATCTATCAGGTAGGAGCATAATAAAAGAGATTAAACATCATGTGTAGATTTTAAGTCCAAATGAATCAATTACTGAGTTCATAGATGAACAAGGCTGCATTAAAAGCTTAATTGCAATCTAATTACTCGCGCAGGAATGCACATTCCTGTTCCTACAAATGAACTTGCAATTGATGTTTAACATAGTTTCAAATCAAGGATTGCTCATGAGTTAACTATGATAAAGAATTACATTCAAATAACCAAGGGTAGTCATCAGATGTATCGTTATCAATATGCACAAAACAAAACACATTTATATTTATGCCAACAACAACACCCTGATTCCAAACACATGAAATAATAGGAAAATGAATCTAAAAAAAGGCTCCTTCTTGACCCAAACAATCTTCTTTATTAGCACAATAAATCAAAATTTGTTCCACCGAAAAAATAACCCTGCCCTCATCTTCGGAGGTAATACTTATGCAGAAGAAATTGAACCTCGGTCTTCCCCTAACTTTTCACCTCCCTTCTCTTTTCAATATACAAATCAAAATATACAAAAATAGAATAGTCGATGTAACTGCTGACACGTTGAGGTTACATTTGTTGGAGCATTCTACTTCGCGGGGGGGGGTGAAAGGATGCTGATGGAAAATAAAATGTCTATGTGTCATCTCTTTATGATGAAACCCAAGACAAATGCACTTTCAGAATACATAGGCAATGTGTGGAAACCCGACCGAGAACACCTAAGGCTGGATCTTTAACTGGAAAACACTGCATATATGAACTCTTTGGATCTGCTCATGCGTCTTTTAATCCTCACCTACAGAGATAATTGACATTAGATTGATTATTATGAAACATATGATAAAAACGCCTAAGAACAAATATTGCCCTCATTAAAACTTTATAAAATGATAAGGCGTATTGAAATCAAAAGGAGTGAGTGTAAAAGAATCGACCTCTGGTTCAGCCAAGGTTGTGATGCGATTTAGTTGCAATAGCACATTACATAAGGCAATGACATGCAACATCACCCCTATGAGATTTTCCTTTGAAAACCTAGAACATAACGTTTTACCAGAATACACAGGAAAACACAGGAAAACCCACGGTCAGACCATGAGGCTGGATGTCAAATCCTATACACCCAAATCTATAGTTATCATTGGGTCCACCGTACAGTATCTCATCTTATGTATAAGCACTAGACTTTTTCGATTGCAATTAATGATTGGGGAAGCAGACCCGAAAACATATGCACCACAGTTAATAGTTCCGGTGGGTTTGCCATAGGGGATTTTCCTTTAAAAACCCAGACCATAACATTTTATCGGAATACACGAGAAAACACGGGAAAACTCGTGGCCGGACCATAGGCTGAAATTGAAATATTATGCAGTCGGGTCTACAGTTATCACCGGGTCCGTTAATCCCATCACACCTTATGTATAAGCCTCGGGCTCTGCCGATTGCGATATGCGATTGGGGAAGCGAACCCTAATATATATGTGTTATGCTTGATAATCCTGGCGGGTACGCTATTCACGTTGCACATTATGTGTGACCATAGAGTTCCACCGATTGCAATTTGCGATGTGCTCTGGACCTGAAATAAAATGTGTTGCACTTAATAATCCTGGTGGGTACGCCATTCGTGGAACATTGAAGCTTGGGCTTTGGGTCTTAGCAAAGTGCGATTGCGGTTTGTGATTGGAAGCCTGATCGCATCACATTTATTCATGAGAGATAAGCCTTGCCATTGATCAATGCGACCTGTGATATACAATAATGGTATGCAACGAGGACGTGCGGAGATGTTAAGTCATGTGTTCTTTGCAAAAAAAATTATTATAAAAGACTTATAATAGGAATAAAGATGCGATGGAAGGTTTTGAGGGGTAAAGAGTGGGGGTGGTTATATGTGTGGCCATAGGGCACCATGAAGGTTTATGAAGATTGGATTCCCAATGAAGGATATGAATGAAGGGCTAGACTGGGTTATGAATGAATCATGCAACAAAGATTTATTCAAGGGGGGTCTTGACCATTAAGAATTGAAGATTTGACTAGGCACAGAGTTAAAATCCCTGAGATAAAAATAGATCATTCGGAAAAGTGTAAGATCAAAATTCTAGGGGACCCATTCAAATTTGCTACCAGAGCATGTTTTAATAGGGTGGTGGTTGTGGTCACAATAGGCACCACTTACGTTTCCCCAACATTTCCCAAAACTCTCTACTAGTTTTTGCAATCGCTAAATAGTGGCATGTTATGACCCAAAGGGGGGACATATATTGGGTTAAATGTATATTATATAACCACAAGGTGGGCATATATAGGGTTAAATGAACATATAATGTGTGTATATATATATATATATATAAAATAGTGTGTAATATATGAATAGGTATATATAGATATTATGTAATCATTATTGAGGAAATATCGTTTGGATGTATGAATGTGTTAAGGTATTTGGAGGAGATACTCCTATTCTCTAAGGAGTTATTATGTAACTTATCTCTTACAAATGTTAGACTTGTGCTCCATAATCACATTAGTGTATATAGTCTGTAATTTTTGTTTATTCTGATATCATATGAGAATTTCATTCATAACATTTACTATCAAAGCATACAACCCAAGGTATTTTATCCTTAAGGAAGACAACATGGAATTTTCAGTATATTTTTTTATGGGAAGTTCCAAAACACGAAATTTTGTGTGGAAAAAGGAAAAAATAGTGAAGTGGATCTTCTCAAATTGTAAAATTCCAGTTCACTATAATTTCAAAGATTTATCTTCTGTTGTGGCTAATATTTAAATTAGCCTAAAAAATGTAAGACTTTATTTCTCCTATATATCTCTAGGAAGTTTTAGATCATGAATTTTTTAGAAGATCTAAGAGGAATATATAAGTACAAGTGATACAAATTCCAAAGTATGATTCATTAAACTTTCATAGATATATTTTGTACACAATAAGGTTTTTAACTACTCCATAAATTATTGTTAAATAATCCATATTTTCATTCAAGATAAATACGAGGAATTTTATTACTTGTCATGATCATACATTGATTTGTAGGGGAAAGGATCAAAATCCCCTCGCTCTGACTCACACCCACAAAAGAATTTGGGATTCAGTAAACGCTTCAGGAAACCTGAATGGTTCTATAGATGAGCTAATTTTTTTGACAACCTTGTGCAAGATAAGGTGGAGATGTTACTTGCAAGGTTCTCTCCACTCACCTGACTGTTGGGTCTCCAAAATTTCAACAAATTCACTCTACTTTCTTTCATCTTCCTTCAATGTTTACCATACTCTGCAGCTCCATAAACATGAACTAAGACCATCTTCATGATTAAATATGCATTTAGACATATTATTTTCCAATACATTTATTTTTGTATTTTGAGTGAATTTATGGTTAAATATTAAAAAAATACCATTTGTTCACTTACATCTAAAAGTTGGATGAGATTTGTATGTAGGAATATTTGAAGATTCTGGAAAACTCATGTTTGGCATCTAGGTATCAAATTCAAATTTTCTCTTCAAACTCTTGAAGATTTACGAAACATTTTGGATCACTAATCAAACACATCTCATGGAGAAGAATCATGGAAGCTTTCATAAGTGTTTCCTATCAAAGCTATGAGAGATTTGTGAGAGGATATGAAGAGATGCTAGTTGTTAAATGTCAACACATGACCATATGATATATTTGTGGATCTAGGAGAAATATGCCGAGCTAGGAGAAATTTGTGAATCTACATTTATGAATCAGTTATCTTAGTTTCTGTATAAATAGGAGTGTCTTCTTCTCTAAAAGGTGTGTTAATTTTGGGATCTATGCCCATGGTTCAATATTAAGTTTTGGAATGATAAGGATTAGTTATGCTTATGCTTGATGTTATGAATACTATTTATTTTAATAGAATCCTTTGATATGGTTGTATGGTTGTGCTTTCATGGTGAGATTTGATGATTGATCAATAACTTCCTAAACTTCCGACCTCGCATGCACTTCATGATGGCCACTTAGGAGTATGAGTGTATTTTAGTCTTTCATTTCTATAAGATAGATTATTATCTTATATGTTCACTTCCTCCAAAGTTTATTTCAACTCTTTTGATTAGATGTTTTGTTTTCTATGGACTTTCTTTATGTTCTTTTATGCTAGTTTTATTTAAGTTTCTTGGATCCAAATTCATAGATAATTTGATAGTTAGGATTCATTCTATTTAGTATGCACACATTAGTAATCTAATTTCAATTTAGGCATTTTAATTTCAAGTCATTTGCTTTCAATAAATTAGAATTGTTTTCAAGTTCAATATATTAGAATTATTTTTAAGTTCAATAGATCATATTCATTTCTGAGTCCAATAGAATAGAATTTACTTTTATGTTTGGTAGAATAGAATTTCAAATAGTTTTCATAGTAAAGAATTAGAATTGTTTGTTTCTTTCAAGTTCTAAATTCGATGCTTTGATAGATATCGTCTCTACGAAAGAATGTGTGTGTTTCTGTGCTCATTTACATATTTTCATTAATTGGTTTTCTTTGAGTCTTGCAATCATTTTAGTAAGTTAATTTCCCTTTTGATTGAGAGTTAATTGCCTAACATATATTATGCAAGTGTACTTCACAAATATACAAACCTAGATTGACATTTAATGCAAATTATTTATACTTCACAAATATACAAACCTAGATTGACATTTAATGCAAATTATTTATCTCACAAATACGATAGGGTAGATAAATCATCACATGAGAATCCATCTCAACACAAAACAAAAATAGGCCTGCAATGAGGGGCATGTCGGCAAGCCTTTAGTGAAGGAACAATGCAAGGAATTAAAGGGTTGAACCAAGCCCAAAAAAGAAAAGAAACTCTTACCAAAGTTTCAAAGATCTCCGTTGCCCAAACCAACCAACGATGCAAATGGGAAAGTGACCGAGGAAGAGTGGGGTACTAACCCTCACGGTTTGATAAAGAATCACCATTGTTGGATCGTCTCAAATGCATCTTGAGTTCCAAATGGATAAACAAGCGATATAACTAGATCACATGTAAAGGGCCAAATTATAATTTTAAAACATAAAGCTATAGTATGGTGCAATAGTATGTATATTCCGCATCAAAATCTTTCAAACATTTTGATCTTAGTCAAACACGATTAAAAAAGTCATGTCATTAACCTTTCAACAGGAATAATCCAATAATAATACTTCTACACTAGATGTGGTGGCACAGCCACACTTTTGTTTCTAAATATTTATATATGCCTCACAACCGCGGAAAGTATACTTTTAGCAAAAGGGAGCTGCAGGTCTAAGAGGAAAACAAAAGGGATTAATCTGAAGCAGCAGTATAAAAAATTGTATATAGGAAAACAAAAGGGATTAATCTTAAGCAGCAGTATAAATTTTTTTATATAATGTGTTGTACATTTCAATATTTAACCAAACCAAAGATGAAAGAAATTTCACACAGTTATAATATGAAAAGAAAATAAAAGATAACTTACATTACACTCTCTCTATGAGGGGGAACGATAGGCGATAGTATGAAAGGAAACGAATTCCAGGAATTCATGTAATGAGTTTGTCCTTCCTTCTCCAGGAATGTCCAACGTACTCAGGAGTCAGAGTTCCACTCTCCATGACATGACACTGCAAACTGTACGATACAGAACAGAATCCGGAGACGTAAGAATGTAACAAATTATTTCCCGCTTTCTATTGATTCTCCTGCATGTCATTTTGTAGAGGAGAAAATATTGCAGGAAATATGCAATCGGACGAACAAAAGAACCAGGAGAGCAGGTGACTAGCGACAGAACTAATGAAATGGAAAAGACGGGGAAAACGACAATTGCCTTGTTCGACATTTGCACTAGCATTGTTGACCTGTCTATGAAAAACGACATCGAGTGCAGTTTAACGTGACCAGTGCATAGCGGACAAAAAGGGATTTGCACCTATTACATTGATGGCACTTTTTCCCTTAATCACTTGCAGAGAAAATGTCGTGTAGTGTTGCGAGCTCATTCAAAAATGTCATGTAACGTACGTGATTATTTGGTACTTAACACTTTGACCTACGCTCTGCCTACCTTCTCATCCTACACTATCACCAGTACTATTATTTTTACTGTGCAACTGCAACAAGAGAAAAGCAGGTAATGCAGGCATGGAGACTCACACTAGAGTGGCCCGTAGGTGGCATATGTGTTATCTGACTTTCGAAATCATAATCGATATGGTGAATACTGTGCCAAGTAAATATTTTTACAAACTGGCAAATGTCAGTCTGGAATATTTTCTTTTTCTGCATAGTATTTGTATGTGAAGTGTTACAGTGGAGTCTAGTGTTTCTCTTTGTCTTACTTTTGCCTACACCACCTGTTGCAGTCTGCTGCTGACATTAGAAACGTTAAAATATGTTGAGCCATACTGCTTATGTAGGTTTATGGTGCAGAACACAGGGCGGGGAAACCAATGCATTCTTTGTCTGTCTCTTCGGAAGGTACTATTGCCACTGCGGATACTCTCTGCAGACCAAGCTGCTAACACAATCTTCCGAAGGCCATCATCCCCTCGTGTGGACGTTATGAGACTCGCCATTTATAAATATGCCATTTAAATTCAAACTTTACTAACCACGTTAATAATGTTTTATTTTTTATTTATTAATCATATTTGATATTACTACTATAACTATCGTTCTGTTTTAATTTTTCTTTGTGATTTGCCAGACTATTCTGTTCATCAAAATCACTTTGATGGAACTTCGCTTATCTTGGCACTTCATTTGTCTTGGCCTTTTAAAATAGGAAAATTTTAAAAATAGAGTTTTATTTTTAAATGCATAAGTTTCAGCTTAATATTTTCTCATATATAATGAAGAATGTTTGAAATTATATAGAAAAGCTTTTAAAAAGTTTTTTTTTATTTTTTAATAAAGTTTAACTATTATTAAAGTAAAATAATCATAATACTGTTATTATTTAAAAATAAAATGAAAATTGGTAAACCTTTAAAAAATATATACAAAATAAAGAAAACTAATTGTTAGTAATTTATAACTGTGTTAAAATACACTTCAATATCAAATTATTTTTGTTGTTGTTGTGGTAATTTAATAGTGGTTTATATATATATATATATATATATATATATATATATAATATATATTACATTTAAACTTTATTTTTGGTATTCTAAAAGTTTTTAGAAACATTTTTAAAACATTAAATTTTGAAATGTTTAAAAATAGGAAAGTTTTATTGACAGGAAACATTTTCAAATTGTATCTTAAGTTTATGTAAAAGAATATGAGGGAGATGTTGTCATGTAACATTATCTTATTTTTTTTTTTAAATATCAACACTCTAAGCGGAGTATGTGAAACATGTTGTCACTTAACTTTACATTTAAAAATAATATTTTGAATTAACAAATTAAAAATAGTAATAAAAAAATAAATTATTGTCCACCATAATTAAAATACTTCAATTTGCACCTTAATTTTACATAACTTTATATAGAGATATAAAGCTAAATCAACCAAAAGTGAAAAAAAAAAATAGTATGAGGAAGAAATGTAATTTATTCACTACTTAATATGGAAGTAAGTAAAAAATAATAATTTACTAAATTTATAGTACCAAGCAAAAATGTTATAGGGAATAGTGTTATTGATATTGAATAATGTGTAATTCATTTTATGTTTAGTTCACATGTGATATCTAAAACAAGAATATATTAATAACAAAAAATATTTTACTATGTTTCAATGTCCACATTAAATGACATAATTTTATATCATCTTTATACAAATAAAGTAATTTAAATTAAAAAAAAACTTATATTTTCACTTACTATTAAGAGCTACTTTTAAATTCAATATATGTGGGATATTTGTAATTCTTTCAATCCTTAATACCATTTTGATACGTAATGTTTTTAGAAAATATTAATAAGAACTTTTATTAAATGTATGCATATAGGGAAAAAAATATGAGGTGAATATTTTAACATTTAAATGTGGGGAAAGTGAATTATAAATAAAATATTTCAATTTTAAATACATATATATTTTATAGCCCATCCATCTTAGCTCTAAATCTATCAAGCCCAAAGAGGGATCAAATATCTTTTCACTTTAAAAGATTATTTGATCCCTCTCGACCCTCTATGCATCTTAACTCTAGATCTACCAAGAGAAAAGAGGGATAAAAACTCTTTTCACATTAAAAGATTATTTGATGATAACAACTCTTTTCACATTAAAATATTATGTGATCCCTCCATAGATACAGATTTAATATGGAGATAAAAAAAACAATGTAGATTCAAAAGTTAAACTTATACTTTTAAGAAACAAAAGAGAGATATAAGTTTCTTAGGGTGTAATTTTTTTCCATTTTATTGCATGTCATGTATTAATTCATTCATAAAAAAGAACATTATTTGTGATAGTATTGGGAGAAGTTAAAATTATATTTTTATGAACCAAAGAGTGATACCAAATTTCTTAGGGTGCAATTTTTTTTCCATTTTATTGCATTTCATGTATTAATTCACTCATAAAAAAGAACATTATTTTTGGTAGTATTGGGAGAAATTTAAGGATTTCTAAAACAAGAAGCCCAACAAATGGAAGAGGAAATGAATAAAATATGGTTTGAATTAAAGGATGAAAAGTCATGTTAACAAAATAAGAAGAAAGGAGGAATCTCATATTCGAGTGTTTGGGAGATCAATTTAGGGAAAAAGGAAACTAAAATGCTATATCTCAATTTAATTTTTTTCTAGTTTTGTTCTATGTATTGTTAATAGTATCCCTAGGATTGTCAGGAGCTAGTGGATTGTAAGGATAGTAAACTTTCGAAAAATACCATGGTTCAAAAGGTGGATGCACTGGATAAAGTTCAGGCTTAGGTGCTAGTTGAGTTGATTGAAGGAAGACAATCAATTGTTGGAAAATGGCATTGGAGAGGTTTTGAGGTCTAAATTGGGCCCTCTAAGGAGAATAAAAAAAATACTTATGATGATTCAAAGAGAAAGAAAAAATACTATTTTTAATGATAATTTTAACTTACCTCATTATTGGCTTATTCAAAGTCAGTTGTAGGAACTCATTAGATTGTAAAATAAATTTTATAGTTATTGAGTAACAACTCCTTATACTTTTGATGGACCCATAGTAGGGTAAACCAAAAATACATGGAAAAGAACAACATATTTCTTTTCTCAAGAAACATTATTTTCATGTACTTCAAGTTGGTCTCATTATGAGTTATATCAAAAGTATGTAGAGTGGGTACTTATGGGATGTAGAATTTAATTTCGCATCCAATGAGTTCCTACACTTGAGTTTTAGCAAAACCATCATGAATATGGTATAAAATATAGTTTTCATTATTTCCCTCCTCAACTAGCTACCCTGATGGTTGACATTATGATATTTAACCTATAGGTTTTTTAAAAATTGATGTTTATACCTCATTTTTGTTTCGATGTTCACTATTTACTTTAAAATTTGTTGAATGGCGTTAAAGAGGAAGTTGAATGCAGAATTTATTGTAGAGAAGTGCAAAGCTCATCTAGTGGAAGACTAATATTCTTAGGTTGAGGTACTTAATTTTGCTGAGATTTTTATCATGCTATCCAAATTAATTTTTACTATAATTATTTTTCCAATAACTAATTTTTTCATCTTGATATAGGGAAAATGGACATGAAGGCAACATTCCTACATGCGAATTTCGAAGAAGAAACTTATATGAGACAAACAAAAGGATTTTCTAGGAAAGGAAAGAAGATATTAGCTTGCAAGTTGAAAAGGTCCTTATATGGATTAAAAGATCTCCATGAAATTAAAATTAAATTTTTGATACTTGTATCGTGACTTGGTTTGTCTAGAAGCAAAGTTGGCAAATGTTTGCATTCCAATGATGTTTATGACCATTTAATTTTATGTCATCTTCTATGTTGATGATATGTTAGTGATGATAAACAACAAGGAAATCATCAAAAACGTCTAAACTCATTCCCCCTCAAAATTTCATATGGAACTTCGTAGTGTTACAAATTCTAGTTGGAGCATGGAAATTAAAAGACATCAGAAAAAAATGAAACTGTAGTTGAGCCAAAAGAAATATATAAAGGCAATATTATGGAGAGTTAATATGTGGGGACATATACAAGTAAGTATCCCTATTCTTATGGGTGTACAATTATCAAAAGAATGATATTAAAGAGAAAATAATATGTAGAGGATATGTGTTTTAATACCTATCCAAGTATTGTTAAATGTATGGTGCATGCTATGATTTTTACTAGACTAGATAGTGCCCATGAGGTAGAAGTTTTGAGGAGGTACATGTACCTATTTCCAAGGAATTACCATTAGGAAGCTACAACGAGGTTCTTTGGATATTTCCATACCACTTCAAATTATCCAACTTGGTACCAAGAAAGATCCATAGATCATAAAGAGATTGAAATATAGGGAATTATTGATATAAAAAAAGTTGGATATCTTAACCACATAAGATCTACAAGTGGTCATAGAAAATAGGTAGGATGTAGCTACAATCTCAACATTAGAAGTTGAGTACATATTACCTTCTCATGGAAGCAAGGAAGTTATATGGTTGCAAGAAATAGTTTTAAATATTGATTTAGTTCCGAAAGTAGTGAGGATAGGTTGTGATAGCTAAATTACAATTTATCTAGCACATAGCCTTTGAATATCGTTTCAAAATAAGAAATATTAACATATAATATGATTTGTTTTGAGACATGGTTAAAAATATATAATTTATTACTATTAAGTTTGATACCTAGAAGAATGTAGAATCACATTCAAAAAATATTTTAGCATAGTTCTCCTAGTATAAATAATTAATGGGCATTGTTGCCTCTAATAGAAAATTATGATATAACTATAATAATGTGTTTCTCATGCCCCTACTCTTTGCAAAAGATAATTGATCAATAGAATGTTGGGCATGCATTGTATCATTTTCCAGTAATATTTGTCATATTCCATTTGGGGATTGGTGATGTTAGGGGGAAGGAACATGAGAGGCTATATTAAGTGCTATATAAGCCCCATGTTAACCCTAAAACCCCTTGTTAATATTGGAGTGTTATGTTATTACACTTCTATTTTTGTATTGGTATGTCGACAAGAACCTTTCATTCTAGCATTTCATCATAATTACCCTTTCTCTCCAATATATACTACAAAAACCTAGTTCCAGGATAATTAAATCTTACCTTATATATTGTACTCATCGTAAAAGGTGCTTTCTCCCTTGAAATTAATTATAATTATTTGTTTCTTATTATTTGAAGGGCATGGTTCGTAACATTTGTTATCATAGCTATGATCATATTTTTTATACTTCAAATGAGCAATCTTGATATATTCACTGTAAATTTTCTTCAATGATGTTTCAAACCATGAAATTTTGATCACACCTACACAACATCTCAAGGTACATTTGATAAAAAAAATTAGGTTTTGGTTCATTACACTTTTGTAGATATTCTCCATGGAATTTAGAGTTTTTGAATGGTACTAAAATCAAATTAAAATGATCGATCTTAGAATCTTTTCTATAATTCTTTTTCTAGGAAGTTTCATATTACAAAAGTCTTAGTTAGTAAAACGTGTATACCTTGATTCATTATGGTTTCATAAATATATCCAATGTAAGTTAGGGTTGGTCAATAATACCAAGAGTAATTTCAAATGAGATTTCATGAAAGTTTTGCCATAATTGTTTTCTAGGACACTTTAAAATATGAAATTTTTAAATATAGGAGGAGACATACCGAAGTAGTCAAAGTAAAAATTTGAATACCAGATTTAAATAATTAGACACATGATATGCTACAAAAGTTTGATTTTAGGAAGTGACCAAAACTAAGCATGTTTTGTGAAATCTACCATAACTTTGACTTGGCACATCAAATTTTGATTATATTTGTGGCATTGTAGAGAAGACATATCATAGTGTCATGGAAAAATATTTTATATTAAAAAGGCCTCATTTTAGAGATATATTAAGAGAAAGGCCAGCATCTAAATAGTCTAAAAATTAGGGTTTTGAAAGGTACATAACTACAAAATAACATAACTTTTGATTATAATATATATTCTTGATAATTGAAAGCTTGTGATGAAAGGGAAATAAATTGAGCATTATTAATTATTCACATGGCTTCTAAGGGTGATTCAAATGTTACTTCACCCGTTAATATCCAAAAATATCACCCATCACTCAGTACAAAACAAATATTTCCAATTCTATGGCTCTAATTTGGAAGGACATTTGTAATATATGAAACAATATATGAAGGGAGGAAAAAGGAGGAATGAAAAATTTCAAGGAAGACATGAAAAATGTCAAGGAAGAAATATGAAATTTGATCACTCAAAATAAGCAAGAAATAATAAAATCCATGATTAAAATTAAAGAAGAATTAAAAAAATACAAATCGTGAAACTAAATTTTTGTAAAAGGTATATGAAGATTGAATGAAATAATGAACATAAGGAGAAACACGGTGTTAAGACTCAATCACAAGTATGGACAATTTTATCATAATTTTAAAGCATAAATATTAACCTGAATTTAAACAGGAATGCAACAAATTACAGATATAACCATAAACACAAACTTGCAATAGAAGTAAAAATTAATTTCATTAATATCAAAGAATTGAAGTATGCTTACATACATAATGGAAATAAACTAGCTCGAGTAATGGTAGCTTATCTCTGGGAAGAGATGTGGTAGCTACATGCCCACGAATTGTGTTATAATGAAACCTGAAGGCTTATTTAATATTGAGAAACAATGGAAAACCACAAACATCCAAAGACCTAACCCTATGAGATGAAACACCAAACTATGGGCCCTGTTGAGATAAATTGGCAGATCAACTTCCCAGGGTCGTAATTTTGGCATATGATCTCCGTTTGATGCACACGATAACTCGTTAGAATGATCTATCTGAGGACTAAAACTAATAAAATTGATTATTTAGTTGAAAACTTATATTAACCATTGGTTATTTTCCAAAAAAAACTTCGATTATGCCCTCAAAATGGCTCTGGAAGTTTAGGACCCGAAAAGCTGTCAAAAATAGTAAATTGTGCTACAATTAAAGCAACTAAAAAACTGAAAGAAAAAATGGTGGGGGTCCAAGTGGAATAGGTGGGTGGCCACCAATATCCACCTAGATTATTCCTCCCCCCGTTGGAAGTAATGGTCCCCATTGTGTTGAGTTCCACCATGAGATGAGGAAGCTTCTACTAAACTTGCTCCCTAATGCACCAGTTGCCCTAGTGAAGGAGTTGGCCTTCTTTGACAAATCAGTATAGTGGGATCCTTTACTATCGGGTGTTCTTGATCTATGTCTCCATGATTCGATCATTTGTGACTTATACCATGCAGTCTGGGTTTAACTCTGTTGGTGTGATTTGTTTTGCAATGTTGGATGCGTCCAACAATGGTGGAAATTAGGGCCGAAGGTGGTCCACAATGAAAAATGGGTGCAGACCAAGGAATGGTGGAATATTAAACTTGAAGGCATTGTCCCCTACTACATTGATGATGGTGTATGACCCATATTAGAGTGGGAGAAGCTTGCGGTGGGGCCTAGTGAGGCAGTCCTTAATGCAGGAGCATAAGGCTCTAAGACAAATTCGAAGAATTATTTTAAAAGTACAAAAAATATTACAAGAAGAGGAGTGGGATCCTTTAACCATCAATTTACATGTTTTTCTAGGTAAGCATAGAGCTAGAATATAGGATTTGATCATGATGTAATAAGTTTAGTTAGTTAGTTGCAGTGGAGATTCTCTAGGACAATGCCTCGCAAGACAAATAGGGATAATAAATTTTAGCCTTTGAATTAGGATATGGTTGTTAAGATGAACCTATACTTATGTAATTTTCACACTATTGTCAGGGGGTTTTGACTGTTGAAGAAATTTGGCTTTCTTAGAGTGAATTCAGTAAATTGGGAAAATTTAGTTTCTGTGTTTGTGGATGAGAAATTCCCTGTCGAATCCCAAAGAATAAAATCCTTCAAAATCTCTATGTTATTGTGAAATTTGAAGTTTAATTGGTGTTCTGTGAGGTTGAATGAAATTGTGTTAACTGTGTTAAATTTTCTGGTTTCTTTCTAACTGAGTCGCTTGTGAATTCTGAGTGTATTGAGTGGATGGTTGAGACGATCATAGGAATACCAAGGATGCAGTGCATGAATATTGATTTTAGACCAATAGATCTCGGTCGAGACAACTCAATGTTGTTTAGGTAAGGAGGATACCCGATAGTTAATGAGGAGGAGCGGTTGGAGAAAACCACAAGTGGATTTTGGGCGGAATAAAGGCTGTATCTGGTAATTCCCCCGTTGGCTCCGATTCCATACACAAAATGACACATAGTAGCGAGGAGAGAGAGGGAAACAACTTACCGGGTGGATTTGGAGTGCGCAAGTTAACGGGCTGATATGCGTGTGAGCAGTTAGATCTGGTGAAGCGAGATCGATGGTTGACAAACGTGGAGCAAGTTTCGAAGTTTTGAAATAACAGAAAATTTTTCATTCAAATGTTTAATAAATCTGGAATAATCTAAACTAATAAACGTACTGTAATTCAAGTAACCAATGCTTATTATAAAAATAGTCATTAAAGTGCAACCCCAAGGGTAGCAAGGATCCCACTCTAGTGCAACACCATTCTGAGAGTGAACAACATTGTCATGCTATGCAACAAGATGCATAGTCATAACAATAAACAGTGTCAACATTCGTTGGTGATCCAAATCTGAAGCTGGTAGAACTGCATCTGACTGTCGTTTCCTAGGTCTATTGTTTTTTACTACTTTTGGGTCGAGGGGACTACTCTATTGTGTTAGGAGAATCTGTTCTACTGAGGAACCCCTTTCGTTTGATGCAAAAAGGTCTCTGGTAGCCCTAATTACATCATTTTTAAGATCTAGAGGTATACAATGTTTATTTGTAGTTTTCAGTTATTTTCTCTCTGTTTATTTTGGTTTATTTAGCTCTCCTTTTCTTATTACCAAATCTATACCTTTCATTTATGCCTATGCTCTTTGCTCCATGACTCTGTGCAATCTGGGCAAATCAGAAACAGAAAGGAATGATTTTTCTCATGTGTATGCTCTTTTCTGCCGCGCCTCAGTGTGATCTCAGAAAATCAGAAACATTGAGGAGAATATCTAGTTTCTGGTTAAAGCTAACTTCAAGACATAAGGTTTGTCTTTTTGTATGTCCGTGTTGGGTTTTGTGTTTCATGTTTTGTAGGCAAAAAGGGCTTTCTCAAGTAAGAATGCACCCAAAGCTTCAGTGAGTAAAAAAAAAAAGAAAATCGCCCCCTTCCCCTTTTCCAAAAATTACTAACCTTTTAAACTATCTCACTTGGTCCAAAGTTACTTTATGAGAATAGAGGTCTTGGGTTCAAGCCTTTCTTTCGGTTGAGTTAATTTTTCAAAAGGCACATGTAACTTATGTTTTAAAGTTATCTTATGCAAAAGTGTTCTCACCCATTATAAAAATTGAGTCACATATTTTTTCTAAAAGTGAGCTAATTAGATTTATTTTTGGAAAAGGAGGAGATTCTTTTTTGAATATAACATTTCATTCATTTATGCACATTCAAGCACTTCGTTGGCATCTTCAACAAATTTTCTTCAAAAAGCCATAACTTCTTCATCTGGAAGTCATTTTCAGAGCCGTTTTTTTTAATCAGCCTAATTTTTCAAGATCTTTCCATTGGAACACTTAGTTTCAGCATCTACAGCTCCAATTTCTATTAAAATGGAAAGTCCATGCCAGGTTATTCTTGACAACAACAACTACTTCCAATGGTGGTCCTACATTGTGGATTTTCTTAGAAGTAAAGGTCTTTAGAGAATAGCCTCATGTGAGGAAACCAAACATCAAGATGAAGATAAGGTAGCCAAATAGGAAAAGAGGGAAGATCATGCACGTCGGTTGATACAGATGTCTATTTCTCCAAACCTTAGATTCCATATCGCTGAACTTGACACTCCTAAAGAAGAAATGAAACAGCTCACTAAAGCTTTTGGAATTAACAATGAAATGAGAGCCCATCAACTTGAAAATGAATTGCTTACATTGGACCCCAACAATATCTGTTCCATTGAGGATTTTTTGTCCAAGTTCAAGACCCTTAGACTTCTCTTGCAAGGCGTTAAGGTTAAGAAAGGAGATGGTAGCCTTACCTATTCCATTCTTACTAAGGTGGGACCAACCTACTCTGTGTTTGTTTCCACCTTCCATTCTACGAGAGAATCCTTTATTTCTCAATGACAAGACTACAGGTCCCCCTCTTTCGATGCCTTTTGTGATTCTTTAATAAGAGAAGAAGAAAAACTCTTATATCTTGGTCTCCTTAATCTTGGAAACTCTTATAAGAAAGCCTTAGCTACCCAACAACAACCAAATTCAAAGAATCCTAAGAAGCAGTATCCTAAAAAGAATGGTCCTAAGTCAAACAAGGTTCCTAAGAAATTTCAGTCTCAAAATGAAAATCATTTCAATAAAATGATAAGGCAAATAAAAACAAAGGGAAGAAGACTAATAGACATTGCCACTTTTGTAATCGAGATTTCCACTTAGAATCCAAATGCTTTAAGAAGATGGAAGCATTGGAAGCAACAAAGAAGAAGCATAACATCCATTTGGAGCACTCTTCAACTTTAACTTCATCTTCGTGAATAACACTTTTTACATGTGGTTGTCAAGCAACTCAGTCTCGTTATGCACTAAATGTATCTTCTTCTTCTCATTCTCATGATTGGCTCATTTATTCTGGAGCATCTTATCACATGGCCAAAAGCAAAGCCTTGTTTTCTTCCTTAAATGATTGTGACACCAAAAATATATATGTTGGTGATGATATATCTCTTAGTGTTGTAGGGACTGGAACTGTTCATATAGACAATGGTCAATTTAGTGATGTATTATGTGTTCTAAGCTTATCCTTCAACCTTCTATCTGTATATCAAATAACTAATTCAAGTGAAGGTAAAATCGTTGAATTTTCACCTCACGATGTTGTAATTAAGGACCTAAGAGATCCTAGAGAGATTTTAGCTACTAGCATTGTTGATAATTCTACAAGTTTGTATATGTTTAACAACTTTGGGTCATCAAATATTCCCTCATTATTTGTTGATCATAATGATGAAGTGAGAAAACTTTGGCATGAGTGATTTGGTCACTTAAACTATTGCTCCCTTCAGAATCTATATAGAGAAAATCTGGTGACAGGTCTTCCAACAATATCTTGCAGAGATGGTGTTTGTTCTGGATGTGTACTCAAAAAACATCATCATAGTTTTGAAAAGCGTGCCTCTTGGCATGCCTCAACCCCTTTATAACTTGTGCAGTGATTTATGTGGTCCACTTCCAGTGGTTTCATTCTCTGGTTACAAGTATTTCTTAACTTTCATTGATGATTTCTCCAGATGCACTTGGGTATGCTTCTTAAACCTCAAGAGTGAAGTATTTAACATGTTCTTGGCGTTTAAGGCCTTTGTTGAAAAACAATCTAGACATCAAATTATTAATCTAAGATCTGATAATGGCGGAGAATATGTTAACAACAAATTCATCAACTTTTGCACTAAGAATGGAATTCAAATGCAACATACTGTTCCATATACTCCACAACTAAATGGTGTAGCTGAAAGAAAGAATCACACCTTAAAGGAAGTAGCTAATTGTATGCTTCAATCTAAGGGACTTAGTCTTAATTTTTGGGCAGAAGCAATTAATTATGCAAATTACATAGTAAATCACATTCCTACTAATATTTTAAAGAATATGACTCCAAAAGAAGCATGGAGCTCAATTAAACCAAATGTAAGCCACTTTTGTGTTTTTGGAAGTGAAGCATGGGCCCACATTCCAGATGATAAACATAAATCTTTAGAACCTAAGAGTGAAAAATGTATTTTTGTTGGATATTCTGAAGATGTCAAAGGATATAGACTTATTTGACTTAAGTCAAAAAATGTTATCATTAGAAGTGATGTAAAGTTTGCTGAAAATATATCGACCTATGATCCTAGTTCAGCGAATGTGCCACCTCTCTCTATCCCTTCTACTTCTGAAAATATTTCTTCCTCAGATGATGACAACGAGGATGAAAATATTCCCCCAACTTCTCAGGATCCTCCTTCAGCTCAGCTTCCAAAATGGTTCCATGCTACTCAGGATGCGGCAGGTGCTCTTGCTGGTGATCCTACAGATCAACGATGTACACATTCCCAGTTCGATAGAGTCTCTTCTTTACTGGCTCAAGCTTCAGCGAATTATGATCCTGACACCTTTGCTTAAGCTTCAGGCCATCTAGATTGGGATGCAACTATGAATGAATAATATCGTTTATTATTAGAAAATGATATATGGGATATTCTTCCTCTACCAATGGGACGAAATCTTGCTAGATGCAAATGGGTTTACAAAACCAAGTATGGACCAGATGGAAAAGTTGATAAAAATAAAGCTCATTTTGTTGCTAAGGGTTTTTCACAAGTTGAAGGAATTAACTATACTGAAACCTTCTCCCCTGTTGCCAAAATGAACTCTATCTGCCTTGTTCTTTCCCTCCTGCCTCTTCCAGATGGGAAGTCCATCATATGGATGTTAAATATGCCTTCTTGCATGGGGACTTGCATGAAGAAATCTATATGGAACAACCTACTAGCTCTATACAAACAGACTCTAGCCTTGTATGTTGGCTTAAGAAATCCCTTTATTGCCTCAAGCAAGCCCCTCAGGCTTGGTATGCCAAAATGGATAGCTTTATTTTAGAAACTGGCTTTTCTAGGTGTCATTCTAACAATACTGTCTACACCAAGAAA
>APFE030533790.1:528357-542902 GCA_000404065.3 Pinus taeda | reverse complement strand
GACCGTCGGATTGTAAGTTACAAAATGTACAACGGTAAAGAAACACACTTTACCTAACTCTATACCTAACTCTATACTAGACCAAGTTGAACTTAACTATTCCTATGTGTCGGAATATCCTAACACAACCTTAAAATGAACTTTGAAATGACAGACTTAGGACACTTGCATTATTTTCTGGGTCTTCAAGTCTTGCAATCCAAGGAAGGTATTTCCCTTTTCTAGTCCAAGTATGCCTGTGATATTCTACTCTATTTTCACATGGAAGACTGTAAGCCACCCACTTCTCCCCTTCAATTTGGATCTAGACTTTCAGTCACTTGTACCTCCCCTGAATTTGATGCTACTTTATACCGTCAACTTGTAAGAAAACTTTTGTGTCTGACCCATACTTGTCCTAGCCTTTTCTTTGTTGTTGCCCTTATTGTTCGGTTTATGAAAAATCCACATGAAAGTCAATGGAAAGCAGCTAAAAGAATACTTCGTTATGTTCAAGGTATAGTTTAGTTTGGGATTCATTAGAAGCATCTCCTCTATTGGTTGGTTTCACTAATTCCGATTGGGTTGGTGACCCTGATGATCAGAAGTCTATTGCAGGTTATGTGTTCACTCCTCGTTTAAGACATATTACATGGGTCTGCAAGAAACAAAGTGCCTTTCTCTTTCTTCAGCAGAAGCAGAGTATCGTTGTGTCATAGAAGCTAGTAAGTAAATCTCATGTCTTCGTCAGATACTGTCAGAGTTTGGCTTTTAGCAGAAGCATCCGACTATAGTTTGGTGTGATAATCAAAGTCCCATTCAACTATGAAAACATCCAGTCCAACATCAGTGAAACAAACACATTAAACTACACATGCACTTCATTAGAAAGCTCATTCATGACCATGTTGTTGAAGTGAAATATTGTTCAATAAATGATCAAGTTGCAAACATCTTTACAAAGGCTCTCACAGAGGCGAAGTTTACTAAACTTCGATTTATGGTTGGAGTTCAAGAAGTTGTCAATAAATGGGGGATAGGCTCTAATGCCTCCTTCCTTCTCCTATTGTGTCATATTTGTACACCGTTAAATCCTATCCCAAGTTGTTCTTAAGGTGAGATGTTAGGATATTATGACACATAGGAAATAGCTAAGTATAACTTGGTCTACTGTAGAGTTAGGTAAAGTGTATTTCTTTATGATGTACTTTTGTAACTTACAATCTGATGGTCATGATATGTAGTGATCTAATGGTTCATTATCTCCTCAGTATTAATGACACTTGATTTGTGGCTTAGCACCTGATTGGTGCATGATATCTATTTAAAGAGCATGGAGGTTCATCTGTAGGGTAATTGTTCATGAGAGAAGCTTATGTAAATTTTCATTTTTTATTAATAAATTTCCTGAAATGGCCGTATTGGCTCAAGTCGTGGACGGTTTCTCTCTTTAAGGGTTTTAACCACATCAAGAATACTGGTGTATTGATCTAGAATCTATTTCTGAGTGGTGTCCTTTGGTGTTCTATCTGAGGAGCTTACCCTGTAAATTCCTACAAAGTCGATTAAAACATTTAATTTTTTTAACTTTAACTCGTGACCAAGAATGAACCTTCATAAAAAAAAAAAATATTTTCTAAAAAGACTTTTAGTCTATATATTCATTCTGTTAGTGTCAGTATGTGCATACTTCCATCAGGGACAAAATTCACTCTTTGCATTTTCATTTTAGGGGTCCCATACTGACCATCATTCCATTAGGTCATGACATACCGATCCACTGATGGTTGTCCTCTCTTAAGAAAATCTAATTTTTTCCCGCATAGAGTATACTTGATGATCCTTCTTCAGGTCATCTTCAGTTATGGTTTTATGATCAATCTGCAGTCATCATTTCATTAGGTCACAGGGTATGATTTCATTACGTCTTAGGGTTTCACAACCCAGGTCAAAATTTTGATTTTAAAGTGTAAATAAAGGTTAGCAAGGGTATGAGGATGATTGAAAAATCAAGCATGATGGTTTGTAAGTCATAGCTACTAAGTTATGATCTTTTAACCTAATGTAATTTTCAACTCAAAAACATGTTTTTGAGGTGAAAACAAAGTATTTTATGTTTATTTGTATTTCATATGTAATTTTAAGTTTTTATATCTAATAATTTATCTCAACTACACCAGAGAATTTCTACTTGTTGCAAGACAAAGAACACTGCAAAAATCTAGTCAATTTGAGCATTTATCCACCTGCAAAGACACAAAGAAGAAAAAGGCATTAAAATAGAGTTTTAAAGAAGAACAAGAAGCTTTAGGAAAGTTGGTTTTTCAAGTGAAAAATTAAAATCCACTTCTATTTAAGCCCTCACATTTCATTTTCGAATTCACTATCTTCATTTGCCAAGCAAGGAGTGAAATGGTGAGAAAGGAAAACAAGCTTGAGTGAGTTAGAGTGAAGAAAGCCCGGTGTTGCGCTTTTGGCAGAGTGGTGTTGTGCTTTTGGCTGAAGTATACTGGTGCTGCACTTTTGGATATCAGCGCTATGGTTTTCACCTGGCGCTGCACTTTTAAGCAATTTTCTCAGTGTAAATTAACACATGCACTGCGCTTTTGTTCTAGCGCTACGCTTATGAGCGTTGGTGCTGCGCTTTTAGCAAGAGAGCCCAAAAACCTCCAAATCCTCAAGCAAAATTCAAAATTTCCCTACTCTCCATTGCCACAAGTAAGTAAACATTCTTTGCCTTGGTTTGATTTGCTAATCTAAGTCACAAGCATTATTTTCCATGTTTAATCTCAAACCCTAAAATCTCCCTAATGATGCTTAACCCCTAACTCTTTCCTATTCATCGTAGCACCCAGCTCTACAGTCCTAAAATTCCCCTATCCTTATTTGGCTATCACCCTATCCATTTTCTCCTTTACCATTATTCCATACTATTCACATTCCCCTTTGTTCCCAAGAGCAAATATAAGGACACAAAACCCTTCTTCTTATTCCCTACTCCTCCATTCATTTCCTAGCCACAATTTCATCTTCCATCACCTCATTCCTCATTTCCATACACCTCAACCTTGCAAACATGGACTTGGAAGACCAAGACTATGAGGAGAAGTACACAGGCAATGATACCTCAGTTGATAGAGCCAAGCAATCAAGAAAGCCACACAAGGGAGGCAAGATTATTAGAGAAGAGCCATCAAACCTAAGGGAATTGCAGGCCTTTGAGTTGGTTGTCACTTGCTTTAGATACCTTGCTACTATGAATTTTGTGAACAGGTTGAGAGAGTGCAATATCACTCGGAGCTCACTAGACTCTTTGTAGCACATCTTCAGGACAACAGGGTGACTCTTGCAGGGGTAAATTTCACCATTTCATCTTCCATTATTTCAAATGCCACCAGGATTCCTAATGTAGGGGAGAAGTGGTTCAAGCGCCAGGATCTAGATGAGTTCTATTATGAACCTTATATCAAACCCTAGTATAGAAATCAGGTGAACAGACTATTTCCTTTCAGGTTTCTTGAGAACAAGCATGTCCCCATGATGAAAATCATCATGAAATATTTCACTTGTGAGGGCAGGTTATCCCGGTTGTACACTTATCACATCAGGCTCCTCATGCATTTTACCAGCACGAGGATGTTAAACATCCCTTACTACTTGTTCAGGAGTATTGAGAAGATGGCTTTTATTCTCTAAAGGAAGCCTTACCCTCAGCAGAGGAGCAACCTTTATCATTACTCTCTAATCAGGGTTGTTGTGCTTCATCATCTCAGTCTCCTTAACATCCCTTGGGAGACCTTTATTTCTCATGAGATCTTTAGAGGTCCTCAAATTCCTTCACGAGTGCCTTAAGAAGCAAGAGGACCTTCTAGCCCAGTGAAAACAGATGAGGAGGCCAACGAGACAAGAAATACTGAGGTGCCCCTCTACATGACATATGAGAGGGGCACTAGAAGATTATTTGCAGTAGATAGGAAAGTGTTTTCTCCATGAGATGTGGAAGGGGCATTGCCTTCTTCATTAACATAGCAGGTACAGGTGCAACAACTACGCAAAGGCAAGGAAAAGATGCCTGTCTAGAGTCTTGATGATGAGGAGGAAAGGGACTTTGACTTAACTGAGCATGAGGAGCCACAGCAACATTATACTCATCATGGGGTTGAAATCATTGACATAGAGGCTCGGGACGAAGAAACCATCAAAGACATCATCATACAGGAAAGAGAAGATCAAATGAAAGCTTTGGCAGACAATTTGGAGAGGGACAAATATGTCATTACATACTTGAAGCAAGAAAACAAACAATTGAGTGACAAACAAGTCCTCATGGAGCTAGAAATGCTCAAGTTGAAACGGCAAAGTGGAAAAGAAGCACAGGCCACTTTGACTCCTATTACGTAGGAGATTGAATATGATAGGGAGAGATAGCTTGAAAGAGTTAACCTGCACCTTGAGAAGTTGCTACGGAAGGCTAATAGGGATAATCAGATGATGAGACACATGGCCTATCATTATAGGACTCAGAACAAGATTTGCAATATGAGAGTCAAGAGAATGAAATATAGACTAAGGCGGGCTGCTAGCTGAAGCTTCCTTGGCTCATTAGATCACATGATGATGGCGCTTCTCACCAATTTTGGGCAATTTTGAGCAAATTTTGTCCTTTTGAAATTTTGGATTTCAATACACAAGAAAACTGCTTATAAGCACAATGCCACCGATGATGTACTTTTCCTACAGGCACCCATTGAAAAAATGGCTTGCATTTTTGGATTTAGAGCGATGAGGACATGCACCCTAGCAAGTTTCAAAGTTTTTGAGGTAGAACTGGTCCACTAAATGTTCAAAAAACACCATAAAAATGACCTTGCTGCCACTTTTTGGACACACAGAAGCAGTCTTGGGAGAATCAAGTTTTGAGGTGTTATATCAGCATCAAATTCAATAATTCTAGGTGTTTTGGAAAGTAGACTTAAATATATTTTCAATGAGCTATATTGGGTTCAATATGGATGCTGGGAAGGCCTCCAAAAGGGACCTGAAATTGGCATTGCACATTTGCCTAGTGGCACTGCACTTTTGGCAGTTTTGCTCAGGGTTGCTATTTTCTAGTTTTTTTACTGTAATCATGGATTCTCTCTCAAGGTGGATGATTTACCATTGTGAATGATGGCTTGGCATGTAATTATGATAGAAAAATAGTGATAAAGGGTAGATTCATTGCTTTAGGAGTTAGTTTGAGCTCAAATGAACCAATCTTTACTTTTAGAGGCAAGTTGTTGACGATGCATATATTCCTATTTCTTGTTCAGTATCAGTTAGATTAGCTCCTCATCTTAGGGATTCGACCCCTAAGGATGGGAGGATGTTGAATACTTTTCTATATCTTCTTCTTCTTTCTCATTGTAAAGGGTTAGACTCAGTTGGATGCTTAGACATTGATTGTACACCTTTTGTAAGTAGTTTGGGAGGAAATTAATAAGATTTGCAGTTATTTTTATGGGATCCCTGTGGTATGGAGTTCTTGTATAGCTTCTTCTTCTATGATTATATGTTTATATGTTTTATGTATGCCATCTATCATTTCATTACTTCTAGTTGAATTTTTTCAAGTTTGATAGGTAGAATCCATTGTATCATTGCTCTGCCTTGGGAAATCATTCATCATTTCATGTTTTCTGTAGTCCAGGAAGGATCCATAGTTGTCACATCCCCTTCTTAGCTTGTCACTAGTCTTAAACATCTCATCCCATCAAGCCCTTGAGTGCTAAAGGATATGCCCACCTTGCCCCATTGAACACCCTGCATTTCTGACTTAATTTCCTAGACCTGAACTGCCCAGCTCCTCCTGATCCAGTAAAGCCCCTTCAAAATCCAATCAAACCTTTGTGCTACTATACCTAGCCTAAAATCCTTTACCTAATACAATCATCTTGACTGAGATCCTTATGAAGAGATCCCTCTTCTGGCCTAGTAGGGCTAGCTACTTGGCTAAGCGTGGTTTGTTGTTACCCTAGCATTGCCTCCCTTCAGCCTGAGGTCAATCTAGGTGATAACACGTTCTTAATTGGAGGCTCAAATTTTCGTTTTTTTACCTGTCTCTTTTTTTTGCTCCAAATATTTGTGTTTCCAATTGAGCTTTCAAAGAAAACTTCAATGACTGATTTCTACCTTCTTTAATTCACTTATATAATGCACTCCTTGGTGCTTTGTGGGTGAATTAGTTGGAAGTTCATGTAAGTGATGCAAAGTAACGCGATCCTTGAACTAATTGAGGAATGTTAGTACTCTCTTCAGGTAACATGACTCTTTAAAGTACTCAATTTCATTCTAAAAAGTTCTTCAATGTGTTTGGGGTGCGTTATTAGTAAACCATCATGAATTTAAAAAGAAAAAAAATTGACTTCCACTTTTATCTGACTTTATCCTTCCTATCCCCTCCTGGCTGCCACTTTGCTTTTGTCCTCGCTCTTATTTTCTGCTACTCTCAAGGAGAGTTATGTAGGCTATGCTTTGATACCATGTTAAAGATTCTAGAGGTGGAAATAAGAGAGCTAAAATAAACTCAAAATAGGAGATGGAGTGAAACTCAATATTCACGTTACTCACTCATTGTTAAATAAGATTACATAGGAGACAAGAAGCAATAAATGAGTGGAGTGAAAATCAACTAAACTAAACTCAACTAAACTAATCTCAAACTCACTATGACACCTAGATTGATAGTTATGACACCTAGCACACAAGAAAGGGGTGATTGTTAATTATTTTCTCCAACAACAACCAATGTTCTAGGTTTCACCTCCTCATCCGTTGTTTCTTTCTTCCTCTCATGAATGTTCATCACCAAGTGCATGCACTAAGGCCCAATGTCCCTTGAGGCAAGACTTCCCTGTAATACAACTGTCACAGAGCCATTACCATAGGAGAGAACTTTCACCTAAACTTGAGTTAAAGCACAAGAATTTCTGCATGACACAGGATCGTGATTGTTGTAGTTGAGACCCACAAACCATGCATCATGGGGGAAACATCCTACTTACAATGAGGGAATGGTGTAAGCACAACAAAATATCACAAAGCCAAAGTTACTGTGTGAGGATCTCATAGACAAAGAATAGGATGCCATATGGCTCTGAAGGAAATGAATACTAGTTAACATGTGTGATTGCATCGGGTGGGATATGGATGTCATCGGCCCCTCCTAAATATCATGGGAATTGGCAGGGTGGTGGGCTCCCAACTCCTCATCCATTGATGTGAATTCCAACACCCAAATCATGGATATTTTGTTATGATTGAGGATACTTTGATGTTGTTACTTCCAATTGTACCATGCCTCATGATACCATGTAATTGGCAAGTAATTTTTTTCTCTTCAAAATCCACATTAGCTAGAAAATCAACTACCTTTTTTTTCTAGAACATCGAGAATGTGACGTAATATTTGCATGAATGGATGGGATCGAGATTTCAATGCAAGAGATGAGAATCTCTAGTCATTACCTTTTCCACAATTTTCCAATGGAGTCCCATCAAAATTCTCATGATTGTTGTAATAAGCAACTCAGAGTTGTCGTCTACCTATAGTTTGAATTATCCTTTATTTTTTCCCACGCATAGACCTATCTCCATAGAAAGAAACTTTACCACATTACTACAACTTATGCCACAATTGCTAATATAAAGCATTAGTGCAGAACCTTCACAATTGCATAATATCTCGCCATATCCAGATTGATCAAGGTTTCATTTAGAAGCACCATCAAAATTAAGCTTCACAAAGCCTTTTGGAGGAGGGTAAAGGTTAATCGAGAATCACTTCTTCTACTTAGGTACTTGCTTTTGATCTGAGATATCATCAATGGTGAAATTTCTAGATTGTTTAGAATCCATGTCTCATGCTAATTAGCTTTCCAATCCTCCCGAATCCAATCCTCTAATAAGATGGTCTCCCTAGCATTTTGTTTATTGAGTTACCATACATGTCCTTCTTCAATTTCCTTTTTTTGAATATACCCTTATTTCTTTCTTTCCACGTCAACCACATTACAAAACCCGTGACCAAGATCCATGCGGGATTAAGGAATATATTCTTGAAGATATTTAGTTTTGATTTCTCCATTGTTTCTAGAAGGTTGTAGTTCCAATCTGAGTGCCCAAATAAAAGTAAGATTTGAGTCCATGGATGGTCATCAATGGGATAGAGGTTTAGTAGGTGCTCCATATCCTCCTCGTGATTCCTAAATATAAGATAGATTGAAGGACCGTGATATCCAATTTTCTAAATTTGATATCATGAAAGAGTCTTTCTTTTTCCAATCAGCCACAAGAATTGGGTGACTTTGGGCCAATGACCTTGTGTCCAATTTTGTGCCAAGTTGGTGCTCTCTCTCGGTATGTCGTTGTGTTTGGCCAACAATGCATAAGCTTCTTTTAGGGTAAACATTCCTTTCATTTAATATTCCCCACATAGTTTATCTTGACCTTGGTTAATTGATATTTTATGGTTTTGGAGCTCTTGAGCTACTATAGGTCTTGGTTTGTTATGACAGGGTAATCACACGAATCCTCCCATATCTTCCATCCTAGATTAAGGAGATGGTTTCCAAAAGTCCACTACCATATAACGTTGTTGAATTGTTGTAAAAGCCTCAATATGTTGGAATTCCTTTCTCAATGACCCAATTGAAGTAATTGTTGTCGTGCATCTTTTGTACGTGAGGCCATTCGTAATTTCCCAGAAAAACTCATGGATTTGAGTAAAACTATGACTTGCTAGAGCCAGATTCCATATAGAAGAGCTAAAAGGGTATTCTAATCTTCTTAACTTAAAAGATAGCAAAGCTAAGCCAACCAAGAAAAATATTAGGCTACCAATACAGTATCCCAATATAGCGTTGGTATTGGATTAAAAAAAAAAAAAAAACACGAGTCCCGATCATTTTTTAAGACCCCAAACACTTCCAAATAAATAAATTTCGAAGTAATAAATTTAATTTCCAAGGTTTGTCTAGTAATAAATTTGTGAAAGATTACTATTTCTAGATGTTTGATTCTCAATGCAATCTTGAGATCTTTAGAAGTAGATTTACCACAATTAATCTCAAATACAATTGTCAATGGATTCCTTAGCTTAGCATTAAGAAGCTGAAGTTAGTGGACGTTCTGGTACTCTAGTTTGAAAGGATATGCTCACACATTTATCATCATTTGGCTCCGATTTGGTGAAAGCTGCTTCACGTACTTCTGATATGACTGCAACCAGTAGTAGAAACGTAGAACTAGACTACTCAATTCACGCACACAGGTTTTCGCAGCCCCTATTATGCCAGAATTTGATTTTAATATGCCGACAGAAGGCTTGTTTTCTCATAACGGTACACGATAAATATTGGGAGTAACATAGGGACCATTTGCTTTTAGTATGCCGGCACAAGACTTGTTATCTCATAACGGTAGACGGTAAATATTGGCAGTAACATAGGGACCAGTGGTAATGTAAGTCATGTGTCTCTCCATAGATGTATTTGTGAATGAACGATTAGCACAACTGGTTACAAAATGGAGGAAACATATGAAAGAAGAAATCGTTGCAAGAACCAGCAGGACACCGATTCCCGACTAGGCTTGTAACACCTCTTTCCACCACCAGTGCAATGTACGCTCCGAGTAATCGTTGATGGTCATGTTAATAGCGTGGTCGGGAAGTTATCCTCGTGAAATTGAAATTGTACAAGGTATTATTAAATTTTAGCACAACCACATTGGTATATAATTGATTCATGGGCATCATTTTCAAAGGTAGGTTGAATTATATCATGTTGATTAGCATATATTAATAATATTTATTAATTTAACTGTACTTTTAGTACATTCATTGAGGTATATTATGTTGATCAATTTATATTAATAATATATATCTGAGAAATAGTAGATGATAGTTGATTATGGTTGAAAATGATTAATGAAAGATAATCATGCTTATTCATAGTAGACTAAAGTAAATAATGGTGGACCATAATTGACTATGTATTATGGTTGTGCTAATTGAAGGCTAGCATGTAATGAATTGAAATGAAATGATTTTTTAATGTTCACTAGACTAAAAATACTTTATGAGACCATTAGGTACCTATTTTTAGCTTTCTGCTATTCAATCCTTTTCGGATTCAAATTGATGGTGCACTGGCCTAGCCTTCCAACAATTCCCTTGCTAAAAAGATAATCCCAAGAAACTGATGCTAACATGTTCTCAATTCATGCCAAGAAACTGATGCTAACATGTTCTCAATTCCGAAAGGAAATGATTTTCCTATTCCACTGCGGAGACATGCAAAATGTACACACCCATTCTTCCCAAACTTCTTTAGGACTTTTCAACGGTTCTGTTTCGCGCCTAACTTGATGCGAATTGGTCCTTAATTGAGCAATAAAAACTTTTCCCTCCACAAAATGCTAGCTCCAATCAACTCTTTTTGTTATACTAAGAGAAATAGTAAAAACTAATATATGAGGAAAAATAATAAATAGTAATTGATTATAATTGAGCATGCTTAATGAAAAATGATCCTGCTTACTAATAGGACACTGAAATAATAATGGTGGAAGATTATTCACTATATATTGACTATGACTGATCGAATATAACCGTATTATATGTATATAGTATATAAGATATCATTACTGTATAGAGAGTTTTGTCCAAGTGAAGGGACATACAGCTCTGGGTTTGTGCATGGTTGCCATTACTTGGTCGTCCTATTATACAACGATTGTGACAAACTCTTTTCGTAAAGAATTGACAGCAAGTGTTGTCATCCTCTCATATAATAACGCATAATAATAATAATAATCACACCTTGTGAAGCTAATAATACTAATGCTATTTCAGGGGCCAATTTTGAAGCTCTGGTTCTTGACGATAAGCAAGCTTCACGAGTGTCAGGGCCACCATAACTCTTACCTTTCCAAGCTCTAAAAGTTTGATATCTTTGTTGAAATTGTAATTTCAACTGCAGTAAAAATTGAACAAGTGGCAGCTACTTTACTTTAGCAAAAACATGCAGTTTTTTTTTTGCGATGCGATCATATCGCAAATCGCATTTCTGTATCCTTGCCTTAATTGTATTTTCGTTGTTTTCTGTGATGCGATCTTATTGCAGATCGCAAATCGCATGCATGCTTGGATCCTCCGTTCTGTTCACTTGATTTCTCCGATTGCGATGGTGTGATGCGATCCGATCGCAAATCGCAAATCGCACCAATATAATTGTGTTCCATTTTTTCCTCCAGCAAATTGTGTTTTTGCGATGCGATCAAATTGAAGTCAATGGTTGAAGTACAGGCCTACAGCAAATGAATTTGACGTGAAGTAAAAGTTTCTTTTACCGCCCGTTTTTGTCAGTAAAACAGTAAATGTAATTCACTGTGGGTTGGTAAGTTTTGGTGAAGTTTTTAATTTTATCAGTTTCTATGAGCGGGAGTATGGGCACAAGTAAAAGTTGGTAAAACCACTTAAATTTTATTGTTTTTATTTTACGGCAGCATGGCAAGTAAAAAAAACATGAAGTAATTTTCTTTTGGTGTTCATATATATATGCATTTTTTTTGGTTGACTATGTAATTGAAAAAGGGAGGCACAACAGTGCGTATGAAAAGTTCTGAATATGAAAAAGGAAGCACGCAGCAGTGTGAGAAAAATCTATATGAAATCTTTCACACAACAGTGAAAATGAAAATGTAAGTTTTTGGTGAATGTGTAATTTACACATAGCAGTGTAAAATTTCGAAAGGAGACAGAGTAATTTCTTTCTAAAGTTTTTGGTGAATCCCTCTGAGTGGAAGAGGATGAATTTTGTATCAGTTCATTTTTAATGAATACAAATCCTTTCTATGTTTGCTTAATACTTTGTTCTCAGTAATTTATTAAAAGCTTCCCTCTGCTAAGATCCTGCACAAAAAGAAAAAAAACAGAGCATTGTCCCTGTATGCAGTTTATGTTGTGTTTTTGGAATTTTGACAGAAAAATCCCCAACAGTGCTATCAGAGCTTGTTCAAGCTCTTTGAAGGTGTCAAAGAAGCTGAAGGAAGGAGTTTTCTGGCTACAACAACTTCTCCAGCAAAGTGAAGACTCAGTGAAAAGGATCCAGGTATTTCTCAATTTAGTTTCGTGTGTTACTGCTGAAGAAACAGTGAGTATTTAAAAAAAAAAAAAACACAGTCAACTATTTGAATCATAGTTTAGAGTGCAAGAATGGCCAGCACCAGCACTAGCATGGTTATGTTTAATCCTCAACTCCCACAGTTCAATGGGAAAAACTATGACTATTGGGCAATAACCATGAGAGCCCTGTTTGCCTGTCAAGATTTATGGGAATTAGTTCAAGATGGTTTTGAAGAACCAACAGATGAAAATGAGTTTAACAGATTAACTCAGGCAAAGAAAGATCTGTTGAAGTGCAATAGGAAAAAGGACTCAAAAGACCTTGTATTTTTGTATCAAGCAGTGGACCAGAGTGTGTTTCCAAGGATAGCAGCAGCTAAGACATCCAAAGAAGCATGGAAAACTCTCAAAACAACCTATCAAGGCATGGAGAAAGTGAAGACAGCAAAACTACATCTGCTGAGGAGAGATTTTGAGAATCTGAACATGAAAGAGTCAGAAAATATTGACTCATTCTTCACACATGTGATTGGTCTGGTCACACAAATAAGATCTCATGGAGAAATTATTGAAGAAAGGAGGATTGTGGTGAAACTTTTGAGGGTCCTACCCTCAAAGTTTGATGTGATTGTCACCACCATAGAAGAGACAAAGGATCTCTCAAACTTTTTAGTTCATGAACTTCATGCATCACTGATAACTCATGAGCAGAGGTTGAGTAGAAATGAAAACTCATCTCTAGAGCAAGCCTTTAAGACCCAGATGTCCTTTGGAAGAGGAAGAGGTCAAGGCAGAGGAAACAAGAGAGGGAGAGGCAGAAGGCAGAACAGAGGTGGAAGGAACAGTCCAGCAAATGCTCAAGGAAGAGGCAGCAACTCAAATCAGAACCAAGGCCAAGGCAGCGGCCAAAAAAGAGAACAACATCATGCTCACGGAGAAAGGTATGAAAAATCCAATGTCCAATGCTATTATCGTAAAAAATATGGGCATTATGCCAGTGAATGTAGGAAGAAGCAGCGTGATATGAGTAATAGACAAAATGCAAATGTTGCTAGAGAGAACATCAGCCAAACTAATGTGTTGTTAGCTTGTAACATGGCTGAAACAAATAGTGAAGACATTTGGTTTTTAGACTCAGGTTGCAGCAACCATATGATAGGAAATATAGCTCTCTTTTTCTGCCCTAGATAAAAATATGAAATCAGAGGTCACACTAGGAACTGATAGCAAAGTTTCTGTTATGGGAAAAGGGGAGGTAAAAATATTTACAAAGCAAGGAGAAAGAAAAACCATAGCAGATGTGTATTATGTCCCCGGAATGAGATGTAACCTCTTGAGTATTGGACAGCTTGTTCAAAAGGGTTACAATGTTTATTTTGTGAATGATGTGTGTACCATCATGGATATACCACCCAGCAAACAATGCATTGCTGAAGTGAAGATGACAAGGAACAGGATGTTCCCTCTCAGGATCAGGGCAGATTTGAAAAACAAAAATGAAATTGCAGCAGTTACCCAAGAGGCCTCCAAAGCGTGCCAAAGGATGAAAATTGGTTGTGGCACTTGAGATTTGGACATCTCAATTTTGGAGGTCTAAACTTGTTAAGCAGAAAAGGAATGGTGAAAGGATTACCATTGATAGAGAAACCGGATAGCCTATGTGAAGGTTGCATATTGGGAAAACAACATAGAGAGTTTTCCATCAGGTAAAAGCATAAGGGCAAAGGCACCCTTAGAGATTGTCCACTCAGACTTATGTGGACCGATGCAAGCTGCATCATTAGCAGGCAACCAATATTTCCTAACTTTTATTGATGATTTTACAAGAAAGACTTGGATTTACTTTCTCAAAAACAAAAGTGAAGTGTTTGAGAAGTTCAGAAATTTCAAGGCACTTGTGGAGAACCAAAGCGGGTTGCATATTAAAGTCTTAAGAACTGATAGAGGAGGAGAGTATATCTCCAAGGAATTCCGAAGATTTTGCAGAGAAAATGGAATTCATAAACAATTTACAGCAAGGTACACCCCACAGCAAAATGGAGTTGCTGAAAGGAAGAACAGGACCATCATGGATATGGCGAGAAGCATGTTGAAGGCAAAGCATTTGCCAAATGACTATTGGGCTAAAGCTGTAAATTGTGCAGCATATATTTTGAACAAGTGTCCTACAAAAGCAGTGATGAATAGAGTGCCAGAAGAAGCATGGAGTGGGAGAAAGCAAGGAGTCACCCACATGAGAGTTTTTGGATGTGTGACCTATGCACACATTCCAGATCAGCTAAGGAGGAAGTTGGACAGCAAAGGGGAGAAATGTCTTTTCATTGGATACAGTGAGGAATCCAAAGCCTACAGGTTGTATATCCCATCCACCAAGAAGTTTTTATCAGCAGAGATGTTCAA
>APFE030533790.1:504375-528337 GCA_000404065.3 Pinus taeda | reverse complement strand
TTGTAGCAACCATATGACAGGAAACATAGCCTTGTTTTCTGCTTTAGATCAAAATGTAAAGTCACAAGTCACACTTGGGACTGATAGTAAAATTTCTGTTATGGGAAAAGGAGAAGTTAAGATATTTACAAAGAAAGGAGAAAGGAAAACCATAGTAGATCTCTATTATGTTCCCGGAATGAGATGTAACCTCTTGAGTATTGGACAACTTGTTCAAAAGGGTTACAATGTTTTCTTTGAGAATGATGTATGCACCATCATGGATAGAGCACCCAACAAATGATGCATTGCTGAAGTGAAGATGACAAGGAACCGAATGTTCCCTCTTAGAATTAGAGCAGATTTGAAAAACAAAGAAGTAATTGCAGCAGTTACCCAAGAGGCTTTCCAAAGTGTGCCAAAGGATGAAAATTGGATGTGGCACTTGAGATTTGGACATCTCAACTTTGGAGGTCTTAACTTGTTGAGTAGAAAAGGAATGGTAAGAGGATTACAATTGATAGAGAAACCTGACAGCCTTTGTGAAGGTTGCATTTTGGGAAAACAACATAGAGAAAGTTTTCCATCAGGGAAAAGCATAAGGGCAAAAGCACCCTTAGAGATTGTTCACTCAGATGTATGTGGACCGATGCAAACTCCATCACTAGCAGGTAGCCAATATTTTCTAACATTCATAGATGATTTCACCAGAAAAACTTGGGTTTATTTCTTGAAGAATAAATGTGAAGTGTCTGAACAGGTGTCCTACAAAAGGAGTGATGAATAGAGTGCCGGAAGAAGCATGGAGTGGGAGAAAGCAAGGAGTCACCCACATGAAAGTTTTTTGATGTGTGGCTTATGCACACATTCCAGATCAGCTAAGGAAGAAGTTGGACAGCAAAGGAGAGAAATGTATTTTCATTGGATACAGTGAGGAATCCAAAGCTTACAGGTTGTATATCCCATCTACCAAGAAGTTCTTTGTGAGCAGAGATGTTCAGTTCATTGAGGAGGAAGCTTGGGATGGAAGCATAGAGAAAACAGTTAATGTTAAAAATTGTTTGTCTCATGATGAAGATGATGAGGAGATGGCTGAAATACATCCCCAAACAGCAGCGCCAACACAAGGACAGCAAGGAACACCCTTGAGGAGAAATGAAAGTGCTTCTCCAAGCACACCACAAAGTGGAAATTCAAGTGCATCTTCAAGTACTTGCACACCGAATGAAAGAGGTAAGAAATTCAGAAATTTAAGTGACATTTATGATGAAGGAATGAATTCCTTATTTGTCTTGTATTGTCATGTTGATGATCCTATTCATTTTGAAGATGCAATTAAAGATAAGAAATGGATAGAAGCTATGGATGAGGAGATCAATGCCATAGAGAGAAACAAAACATGGGATTTAATTGAGCTACCAAAAGGTAAAGAAGTCATTGGAGTTAAATGGGTCTATAAGACCAAGTGCAATGCTGAAGGCAGAATTGAATGACACAAGGCAAGGCTGGTTGTCAAGGGATACAAGCAGCAGTATGGGAGAGATTATGAGGAAACTTTTGCACCGGTTGCAAGAATGGAAACCGTGAGAGCAGTGTTGTCCATAGCAACACAAAACAAGTGGAAAGTTTACCAAATGGAGGTGAAGTCGACATTCCTAAGTGGAGTGTTAATGGAAGAGGTTTATATTGAGCAACCTCTAGGCTATGAGAAGAAAGGCGAAGAGCACAAAGTGTGTAGATTGAAGAAAGCTCTTTATGAGCTGAAGCAAGCGCCAAGAGATTCTTACCTACAGGAAAATGGAATTGACAAAATTGAGGGAGAACCCACCCTGTACATCAAAGAAAAGGATGGTAAAATCTTAATTGTTGTGCTGTATGTTGATGATGTTATTTTTACAGGTAATGATGACTACCTCATTGAAAATTTCAGATTAGTCATGAAAGAGGAATTTGAAATGACTGACATGGGTCTGCTAAGATATTTCTTAGGAGTAGAAGTAGATCAAAATGAAAATGGAATTTTTATCTCTCAAGAAAGATATGTAAATGAAGTGTTGGGCAGATCTAATATGCAAGAGTGCAAGGTAGCGATCACTCCCACGGTAATGGGATTAAAACTCAGCAAAGAGGATAGCAGCAAGGATTTTGATCCTAGCTTGTACAAGAGCATAGTTGGCAGCCTTATGTATTTAACTGCAACTAGGCCTGACATAATGTTTGCTATTAGTTTAATTTCCAGATTCATGGAGAGGCCAAAAGAAGCACATTGGTAAGTAGCAAAAAGAATTCTGAGGTATGTCAAAGGTACTAAAAGACTTGGGATTTTATACACTACCTCAGAATGTTCAGATTTAGTTGGATACACTGATAGTGATTGGGCTGGAAGTGTAGATGATTGGAAAAGCACTTCCGGTTATCTTTTTCACATGGGTTCACGAGCAATTTCATGGGCTTCTAAGAAACAACCCATTGTGGCATTGTCTACAGTAGAGGCAGAATATGTGGCAGCTACAGCAGCAACATGTCAAGCAATTTGGATGAGAAGAATGTTGACGAGCTTAGGCCAAGAGCAAGCAAAAGCAACGATTATTTTTTGTGACAATAGCTCAGCTATTGCATTATCAAAGAATTCAGTGTTTCATAAGAGAACGAAACACATCGACACAAGGTTTCATTACATCAGAGAATTGGTGAATAATGGAGAAATCAGTTTACAACATTGCAGAACTCAGGAACAAGTAGCAGACATTTTGACAAAGCCATTGGACCAGAAAAGCTTTGAATTTTTGAGAAAGTGTTTGGGTATGACTGAATGCCCAGCAGTTGAAATTAAAGGGGAGTGTTGAAATTGTAATTTCAACTGCAGTAAAAATTGAACAAGCAGTAGCTACTTTACTTTAGCAAAAACATGCAGTTTTTTTTTTTGCAATGCGATCATATCGCAAATTGCATTTCTTTATCCTTGCCTTAATTGTGTTTTCCTTGTTTTCTGCGATGCAATCTTATCGCAGATCGCAAATCGCATGCATGCTTGGATCCTCCATTCTGTTCACTTGATTTCTCCGATTGCGATGGTGCGATGCGATCCGATCAAAAATCACAAATCGCACCAATATAATTGTGTTCCATTTTTTCCTCCAGCGAATTGTGTTTCTGCGATGCGATCAAATTGAAGTCAACGGTTGAAGTACAGGCCTTCAGCAAATGAATTTGACGTGAAGTAAAAGTTTCTTTTACCGCCTGTTTTTGTCACGTAAAACAATAAATGTAATTTACTGTGGGTTGGTAAGTTTTGGTGAAGTTTTTAATTTTATCATTTTCTATGAGAGGGAGTATGGGCACAAGTAAAAGTTGGTAAAACCACTTAAATTTTATTGTTTTTATTTTACGGCAGCATGGCAAATAAAAAGAACGTGAAGTAATTTTCTTTTGGTGGTCATATATATATGTAATTTTTTTTGGTTGACTATATAATTGAAAAAGGGAGGCACAACAGTGCGTACGAAAAGTTCTGAATATGCAAAAGGAAGCATGCAACAGCATGAGAAAAATCCATATGCAATCTTTCACGCAACAGTGAAAATGAAAATGTAAGTTTTTGGTGAATGTGTAATTTACACATAGCAGTGTAAAATTTGGAAAGGAGACAGAGTAATTTCTTTTTAATGTTTTTGGTGAATCCCTCTGAGTGGAAGAGGATGAATTTTGTATCAGTTCATTTTTAATGAATACAAATCCTTTCTATGTGTGCTTAATACTCTGTTCTCAGTAAATTATTAAAAGCTTCGCTGTGCTAAGATCCTGGACAAAAAGAAAAAAACAGAGCATTGTCTCTGTATGCAGTTTATGTTGTGTTTGTGGAATTTTGACAGAAAAATCCCCAACAATCTTCTCTCGGTGAAGATTCTGCTACCCGAAGACTAAGAAGTACTGTGTCCTAACAATTTAAATTGCTTCAGAAATAATTGTTATTGGAAACACAAATTATAATGACCTCACTGCAGTAACAAATGGAGGGATTCCGATCTCCAATGCACTATCCGTTGAATTTTGATGCAGCGACGAAACTTTAATATATACTTTCATTGGTTTTTTCACTGCAAATGTAACTCTGGCTCTGCTAACTTACGTCCAGCGGAGTGCAGCGCATTACATGGTCATGCGCATCACACTCTCACAACCTGCACACTGCAACAGGCACACTTGAACCGAGTGTAGTGTAGATGCAGATCATGGCAGGCAGGGCACAGACTCAACCATTGACATTGTGGAATCTGCCTGAGCTCCCGGGGAGCTCAGGGACTGTATCAGAGAGCGTCTTACAGAACCAGGGCGTTGGAAGAGGCTAAAAGAAATGTCAGAGGAAAGATTATGCATCTTTTTGTTTTTCCCAAAAAGTGAAAACAGAAAAACATTTCATTTTAGAATGTGAGGCTTTCAAAGACAACAGCGAAAGCTAGCTCTTGATATAATCTATTTAGAAAGAGGTTTGTTGAGAAGCTAGGAGCATTTATTTTGAAGCTTCACAAAAAGAGGGCAGAATACATCAAATAGATGAAGAAGCAAGCTATCCCATAAGCTATCTTTAACATACTAGAAGTTAAAAATAATTTCTTTCTACAAACATTTTTTAGCGTTTCACTTTCTCAGCCATTTTTCCAGTAATAAAATTGTGAAGGTTTCAGCTATATTTGGGCATCCCTATGTTATTCCCAGCAATAAAATTGTGGAAGTTTCAGCCATACTTGGGCATCCTAGTGTTATGTATAAAATTAATGTTGAAAAACTAACTGAAATAATGAAGGGAAAAATAAACAAGAAAGAAAATCAAGAAAGCTTAACCGAAACCAAGACAAGAATCTAAATGGATTGGAACTGAATGGATTTGAATTTGTTATTCAACAACGATTCTCCGCACATTACATTTCATGGGCATTGTGATTATTTTATATCATGAACCGTCGTTATATAACTAATATATCTGTATAAAACTGTCTAGTTACATTTACCCAAAATTACTAATTCGTTGTCAAACTAACAAACTCCACCTTCACAACAATTTTCCTAATCCATTGCCCATGCCCATTCATCATCTTTTCTGCAAGTCAAGAGAAGCTAAAGACCACTGCAGCTTCTCTACTGTTACTAGCTTTGTAAATATGTCTGCATAATTCTCTCATGTATGGACCTTTTGAAGAGCTACTTTTCCGCCATCGATCACATGTATCAGAAAATAATACCTTACATTAATGTGCTTGGTTCTGCTGTGATAGGCAGGAGTTGTAGCCAAGTGAATAGCACTTTGACTATCACAAAGTACATTCACTTTCTCCTGCTTTCTTCCAATTTCATCGAGCAGACCCTTTAACCATATTACTTCTTTACTGGCATCTAAGGCAACTATATATTCGGCTTCAGTAGTGGACAATGCAACTATTTCTTGAAGCTTTGACATCCAACTAATTGCTCCACCTGCAAGAGTAAAGACATAACCTGTAGTAGATCTTCTTTTGTCCAAATCACCTGCATAGTCAGCATCTACATATCCGCAGACTGATCCTTCACTACCATTAAATACGATGCAATGGTCACTTGTGCCTGTTCGATATCGAAGCACCCATTTCACTGCTTGTCAATGTTCTTTACCTGGATTTGCCATGAACCTGCTGACAACTTCAACTGCATGTGAAATGTCAGGTCTTGTAGATAACATCACATACATTTAGTTGCCTACCGCATTTACATATGGTACATGAGACATATACTTTTTTTCTTTATCAACTCTAGGACTTAAAACCAAAGAAAGCTTAAAATGGGAAGCTAGTGGAATATTAACAGGTTTCACATTGTTCATAGAGAACTTTTCAAGTATTTTCTACACATACTTCTGCTATGATAACCAAAGCTTACCATTTTTCCTATTTCTGTGTATCTCCATGCCCAAGATATGTTTTGTTGCTCCAAGATCCTTCATATCAAACGTCCTAGAGAGTTGAGCCTTTAACCTGTTGATCTCTTCCATGCTTTTTCTTGCAATAAGCATATCATCCACATACAAAGCTAAGATAATGAATATGCCATTGAAACTTTTGAAGTATACACAATGATCATACTCACTTGTTACAAAGTTCTGGCTCACCATGAAGGAATCAAACTTCTTGTACCATTGTCTGGGAGACTGCCTCAGACCATACAATGATTTCTTGAGCTTGCAAACTAATCTTCTGATGCGACCTCGTACAAAACCTTCTAGTTGTTCCATATATATCTCTTCGTTCAAATCACCTAGTAGAAAAGTTGTTTTAACATCTAACTGTTCTAACTCAAGATTAAGCAATGCAGTTAGTGCCAACAGAGTATGAATAGAAACAAGTTTTACAACTGGAGAAAAAATCTCATGAAAGTCTATACCTTCAACCTAAGAATACCCTTTTGCTACCAGTCTTGCCTTATGTCTTTCAATACTTCCATCAACTTTCCGTTTCAGCTTGAAGACCCATTTGCATCCAACAACACTTCTCCCTTCACGAAGGTCTACAAGATCCTAGGTATTGTTCTTGGCTAAGGAGTCCATTTCTTCTTCCATAGCCGCTTTCCATTTTTCGCTATCTGTATCATCTACTGCTTCCTGATAACAAGAAGGTTCCCCATCTTCAGTAATCAGAGCAAAAGATGAAGCAGAATCTTCATAACTTTTTGGAATTTTACTTTCCCTTGTAGACCTTCTTAGAGCAGCTGGTCGCTGAACTGGTTCAGAAACTTGCACTGGTTCAGAAGCTTCAACGACTTCCTTTGTCTCTTCAACACCGTTTTCTCCAGAGGTTTTTTCTTCCTTTCAACTGTCACCGAAAAGTCTAGCCTCCAACTGAACTCGTTGATTTGGCGATACCTGTTCCTATTCAATTCTTTCAACAGTTAATTTTAAAAGACAGGATTCATAAAATGTTACATCTCTACTAATGACTATCTTCCGCAATGTAGGATCCCACAACCTATATACTTTCACTGCATAGTCATACCCAACAAAGACATAACATTTCGACTTTGGATCTAATTTTGAATGTTGTTTTTTAGGAATGAGAGAATAAGCATCACAACCAAATATCCTCAAATGTGAATAGTCACAAGACTGACCTGTCCAAACTTCTTCAGGAATTTTACAATCAATTGCTACTAAAGGTGATCTTTTAACTAAATAACAAGCAGTAGATACTGCTTCTGCCCACAACTCCTTTTGTAAGTTAGCATTGTTGATCATGCTTTTGGCTCTTTCCATAAGAGTCTGATTCATACGCTCAGCAACACCATTTTGCTGAGGAGTATAAACAGCAGTTTTGTGTCAAACAATTCCCTCATCCTTACAGTATTGTTCAAATTCACCTGAAGTGAACTCACCACCATTGTCAGTTCTTAAGCATTTAATAGATTTTCCTGTTCTTTTCTCTACCATTACTTTAAATTGTTTAAAGGCATTTAATACATCAGCTTTCTTTTTTAGCATATAGACCCAAACTTTCTAGCAGTAATCATCAATAAACGTTAAAAAATACAGTGCACCTCCATATGACATAACAGGGGAAGGCCCCCACAGATCAGAATGAATATAGTCTAGAACATCTTTACTATTATGATTTCCAACTTTAAATCTCTATTTACACTATTTTCCATACACACAATGTTTACAGAAATCTAAATTTAAGGATTTCAGACCGGGAAGAGATTTACGTTTCATCAATATCTCAAGACCTTTCTCACTCATATGACCCATTCGCTGATGTCATAGACGAGTGCCTGCTTCTTCCTTTTCTGACGCAACCGCTGCTTCACTGATTTGAGTACTTCCTTTTAACCTATAAAGATTTCCGACCTTTTCTGCCTTCATAACCACAAGTGCTCCTTTAAAGACTTTTAAGACGCCATCCTGACCTGTAAACTTATAACCATCTAAATCCAAAACTCCCAAAGAAAGAAAAATTTTCTTCAAATCAGGTACATGTCTAACACTAGTTAATGTTCTAACTGTGTTATCATACATCTTAATCCTGGATATCTCCCATCCCAACAGTCTGACATGACAATATTTGTTACCCATAAACACAGAACTACCGTTTACATTTTCATACGAGGTAAACCAATTTCTATGTGGGCACATGTGATGCAAAGCACCAGAGTCTAACAGCCAGCTATCTAAACCCTGAGAGATATTACATTCAGGTGAAGTTTCATCTATCATACACAATTCTTCAGCAGATAAAACTTCGTCTATCATACCTGAATCGACCTGATTCGCTTCGTTCTTCGGGTTTTCGGACTCCTTTCATTTCCAACAGTCCTTCTTCAAGTGTCCAACTTTATTGCAGTTCCAACATTTTCCCTTACACTTATTTCCCTTCGATTTTGATCTGGAAGACCCCCTTGGTTTTTCTCCTCTTTCCTTTGAGCGTCCTCTACCTACCATGGCTTTTGATGCAGCTACCTCAGTGCTGGATTTCCTTCATACTTCTTCAGACAAGAGAGCTCCCACAACTGATTCAAACTTCAAAGAATCAGCAGTGCTCAAGCTGATTGAAGTTACGAAGTGATCCCATGATTCAGGCAGAGAACACAGCAAAGTTATTGCTTTATCTTCTTCTTGTATTTTAACTTCCATATCTGTTAATTGACATAATAGTGTGTTAAAAACATTCAAATGTTCTGCAACGTTTGAACCTTCTTTCATTCGAAGACTGTATAACTGTCTTTTCAAATAAATTCTGTTGGTTAATGACTTTTTCATATAGAGTTTTTCAAGTTTTTCCCACAATCCTGACGCCGTAGTCTCTTCAACAATTTTGAAGAGAACTTCATTCGCTAGGCATAACCGGATGGTACTGAGGGCTCGGGCATCGAAGTCCTCCCAGTCTAAAGTAGTTATGGTTGCAGGTTTCTTAGTTACCCCATCCAATGCCTTGTGCAACCCTTGTTGCACAAGCAAATCCCTAACCTTCAGTTTCCAAAGAGAAAAATTGCTCTTTCCGGTGAATTTCTCCACCTCGAATTTTGCATTCGACATCTTGGCCATTTTTCTAGGATTTCAATCTTCAGTCCTTAAACTAGGGTTTTTCCTTTTTAGAGGAAATAATCTATCTTTGAAATAGAGTTTATATTTGTCTTTCAAAAAATAATAATTTTCCTTTATTTACATACCCTTTCTTGCAAACCCCTTTGTTATTCAAACAAAGAAACCCTTCCTTCCTTTTTTCTTTTTTCTACAATATTTGTATAAAAAAAATAACCACCCTTTTCAATCCGCTGTCTTTGCAAAAAAAAAAAATTCTGCAAGTTGTATTTGCTTAAAAAAAAAAATTCTGCAAACCCTTCCTCCCTTTTTTTCTACAATATTTTTATAAAAAACCACAACTTGACTTGATTTCAATCTTCAGTGTTTGTTAAAAAAAAAATTCTACTGAAAATAAACAAGTCTGGAAACTCTAACCAATACCCGGATTTAACAGTGACTCGGCCTACCTTCAATTCAGTTCTTCACGTTCACGCGGACAGCACACCTCACAATTGATACAGCTTCAACGCTGGTCTTCAGACAACAAAGAAAAATCCCCTGTGACTTTATGCAGGCCCTCGCGCAGGTCTTGGACTCACGCTGATCTTCACACAGCACGTCTTTCACGAACAACTTCAACGTATGGACAGAAGGATCGCTTCACGCACAGCCGCTTTTCTTCATGGAGCAAATCAGAAAATAAAAAACCTCACGCTACTCTACGAACATCCTCACACCTCCTTCACGTAGGGTTTTGGTCAAGCAGGGCTAGCACCAGCACTGGAACGGTTCTTCAATAACGCTGATACACGCAACAAGAACAACCTCATGCCTTCTTCACGTAGGGACAGTTATTTAGCAATGCTGATACACGCAGCAAGAACATCCTCATGCCTCCTTCACGCAGGAATGGTTCTTCAACAATGCTGATACACACAGCAAGATTCGGCTCCACTTCTTGACGCAGAACAATTTCAGCCCTTCACGCCTCACGTTGATACACCACACGCCTAGGTTTTGGACTCACGGCTCTGATACCAATTGTTGAAACGCTAACTGAAATAATGAAGGGAAAAATAAACAAGAAAGAAAATCAGGAAAGCTTAACCGAAACCAACACAAGAAACTGAATGGATTGGAACTGAATGGTTTTGAATTTGTTATTCAACAACGATTCTCTGTACATTACATTTCATGGGCATTGTTATTATTTTATATCATGAACCGTCGTTATATAACTAATATATCAGTATAAAACTGTCTAGTTACATTTACCCAAAATTACTAATTCGTTGTCAAACTAGCAATTAAAAGGTCAATCTGCCATACCACTGTCACCGTCAAGCTGGAGAGTACGTGACTGAGCACTATATAACGTGAAAAAGGTCAATCTCAGATACCACAGCCACCGTCAAGTTCGAGAGTAACTAAAGTTTACAAACAAATAATATTTTTTTAATGTTTTTTTGGTTCAAATCTCTTGGAAATTTGATTAAGTATATTTAGTTCATATTTGTTCAAATAACTTTTTTTTCGTTGATCTTGATCTCTTTTTAAAAATCTAATAAATTAAAACAAAATTTTTCCCCTGGGAAAAAGTTGTAATTTTCATTAAGGTTAAGAAAATTACATTTTGCAGATGCCGTAGCATATCAAAAAGCAGGCTCAGGCCTGTCGAGTTATAAGGTCTCCATGCAGGGAGCATTCAAAATTTGTCAAAACTATGTTCAATATTTAGACTGGCTCCACGCAGGGAGCAATATATGCTGCATGAAACAAAAATTGTAGCTGTATTTACATACTGTATTGGACAAAAAATTTCCTTGTAATAAATAGGCTTATAGCCCATCATTCTAGATGTTCCACAAAAGGACGGTGGTAATACTCATAATAAGTGCCGTCGACTTCCTCTTGAATCCACCAATCTTCCCCTACTCTGTGCGCTGCCTCTTTGGAGAGCTAATCCGCAATTGTGTTTTGTTCCCTGTAAATATGATGACAGACAAAGGATTCAAAAGATGTGATCATTCTCTTAGCTTCGTCAAGAATATGTCTTAAAGCAAAAGCATAATAATGTGATACATTATTAAGCCGATTGCAAACTACTTTGGAGTCACCAAAAATCTGTAAGTGTCTTCACTGTTTAAGGATAGCAAAATGAATGATATGCTTGGCTGAGCTGAGTTCTGCAAAATTGTTTGTGCTACTGCCAAGATTAAATTGAATCTTGAAGCAATGTCTGTCATTAAGGTGAAGTATGGCTCCCCCCCGACAGCCATCATCTTGGGCAGAGCCGTCAAAGAAAGCCCAAGGCTTAGAATGGTCAATGGGAATCGGTCTGTAGGTTCTCGGAGGGGTGATGAGGTCCTCTTCAGGAAGCAGATTATAATCAGCAACAGTATGCAATAGGATCGATGGCCAATGTGGTAATTTAAGTTTAAAGATAGATTGATTGCGCGCCATCCATATGGCCCAACATATCAGCAAAGGAAGGTTCTTGGCCTTGCCCGTATTTTCTAAACACCAGTTGGACCAAGCCTCCTGAAGGGTGTTCCCGTGCCATTCCTTCAAATGCGGAATGTGAGTTGATATAGACTGCCAGAAGGATATGGTTGAGCTGCAGGTAAGGAAAAGGTGCTCTGTACTTTCAACAGCATTTAGACATAAATGACAGCGGAAGGGTCCATTGAAAGATCGCTTCATTAGATTGGATCCTGTGGGAATTTTATCAAAAATAATATTCCACATCAGTAATTTCGTCCTCGGCGCAGCCTTAAATTTCCAAATCGACTTCCAGGCGGGGTGAATGACAGGAGGTTTATGCGGTTCCATAAGTCTGATATATCCCAGCTTAGGTGTGTATACTCCATGTTTAGCATGTGCCCAGATAATCTCGTCAGGTCCCTCCGTAAGTCTGATTTGTGCTTGAGTGAGAGCAGATGTAAAATCCTTCCAAACATCAGTCCATTGAATGGGCAGATCAAGTGCTCTGGCTGTAAACCAAGCTTGCTGGAGGAATGATGAGTTAGCTTGGTCACCAATGTGTTTGATGTGCGTAATGCCTCTGTCATGGAGATAGTGAATGAGATCATCTGGTAGTCTGTGTGAGTTCCCGCATCCAACCCATGGATCCACACCAATACGAACAACATTTCCTTCTTTTATCCTCCAAGTGATGCCATCTCGAAGCAGGGGAATAGAGTCAATGACAGCTTTCCATATGTTGGAATAATTGTGATTGTGCCCATGTCTAGTACAGATCCAGTCCAATATGGATAGAGGCTTAATATATTTGGAATAAGCTACCCTAGTCCAGAGACTGTTAGCAGTGAGTAAACTCCATCCAAGTTTTGCCGCCAGAGCTTTAGAGAAAATAGCCAGCCTCTTTATGCCCCATCCACCCCAGCTCTTGGGCATAGATATTGTCTCCCATTTTACCCAAGCAAAGATACGCCCCGGCTGGTGTCCTTTCCAAAGGAATCTGCATTAGATCTTCTGTAGCCTGTTCAGGATGCCCCTTGGAATCCAAGCGAGGGCCATCCAGTATACAGGAGTGGCTTCTATGACCGCTTTGATGAGTACAAGTCTGCCAGCTCACGAGAGGTATTTGTGGTACCAGATTTGTAGTCTTTTTTCAACCTTGGAGATAAGCCATAACCAGTCTGCAATTTTGTATCCAGATGGTTTCAAACGGAAACCAAGATACTTAATCCCTTCATTTAACTCCAAAGTAACAAAGGGGAAGCACTATGTAGCATAGGTAATTTCATGCACCGAGCAGCCAATAGATGTAATGGTGGATTTATTATTATTGATCTGCATACCCGTGGCCTGTTGGAATAGAAGGAAGGAGTTGTGTAGTGAGGAGGTGTCCCCAATACTGCCATTCAGGAAGATGAGAATGTCATCAACGAAAAGAAGGCGAGTAAGGAAGAAGTTATCCACAATTTTGATGCCAGTAATTTGATGTCGATCTCTGGTGGATAAGATTATCCTACTGAGTCCTTCCATTATAAGGAGAAAGAGCAACGGTGAGAGTGGGCATCCCTGCCTGAGCCCTCTCTCAGCAGTGAAGAAGGTAGTAGCTTCTCCGTTTAGTAGGACACTGTACGATACATCAGAGATGCAGCTCATCATCCATTTGATAAAGTCATAAGGGAACCCAAGATGAGTGAATAGCAACCTAAGGTATAACCAGTTTGTTCTGTCAAAGGCCTTTGAGAGGTCCACTTTGAGTATCATACCTTTCTTCTTTTTGATCTTAAGAGTATGCATGAGTTGCTGAGCTGTAGCAATGGCTTCATGGATCTGTCGGTGATGAAGGAATGCAAACTGTTCAGAAGAGATATGTTGTGAGAGGACGGGCTTGAGTCGATTTGCAATGATTTTTACAATGATCTTGTACAGACAGTTACAGAGATATGGGCCGAAAATCATCAAAAGAGTTCGGATTATCAGTCTTTGGAATGAGGGCGATGAAGGTGGATTTGATAGCGGATGATATTCTACCTCTTCTTCTGATGTCCTCCACTATTCTCAATAAGTCATGTCCCAGAACGTCAAAAAAGGAGATGTAAAATTCAATGGTCCATCCATCAGGGCCAGGACTTTTATCCTTCTTAAACCATTTCAGGGTGGCTTCCAATTCATCCATGGTTACCTCCTTCAGAATCTCATCCCTGTTATCCTGGTCCATATATCTGGGAAATAGTTCAGCCACTCTCATGATTTCCAGTATGTTAACGTTCCCTGGTGCCTTGTAGATACCCCGAAAGTGATCAACAGCAAGCCTGGCCAAGTTCTGCTGGTTAGAGATGGTTTGGCCATGTTGGTCCTTTAATTCCCAAATAGTGTTAATGGCTTTCGTGTTAAAACAAAATTATAATTAATAAATAATAAATTAAAAAAAAAATTTAATTGATAAAATTTAATTTATTATTTATTAGTTACCCTTAGAATTGTTGACCTTACAGATTCCCATTCCAGTGTCAGCACTTTCCACAAATATTGCTTCTTTCTTTCTTCTCTCCCCTCACCGTACTCCTCAATAATTGAAATTCAGGAAATCTACCTTATTTTTAATTTTCAAATACGAAAATATTTAATATCATGGTCAGAAATCAAATGTCCAAATGGCGTATGTGAAATGTAGTTAAGTTTAGCATAAACAACTTGGCCAGAACAACGACAATGGTCATGTTTGAAAGATTGTGCTAAGTTGTTTGGATCCTTTTCAGATAATTTCATTCTTTCATCGGTGATTTTTGCATTGAATCTCTTTTCCATGAACAATCTAAAATTTTGGTTATAAGTCTAATTTGAATTTAAAATTTAATAAAATCTAAATCCTATAATTTTATAGAAACTCATTAATTTACCTCTCCTCAAATTTTTAAACTTAAATTATTTCGGTACATTAACTTTATAATTTTTTTTTCAGGACGAAAAAGCATGATTGTATTTATATAAGATATATAAAAAAGCATATATGTGCATTCGCTTGACAATTGGAAATGTCCCATATAGATCTGGAGCAGCATAGACATGGAGCATATTCCAAAAATGGCAAGATATTGCCATGAAAACCGACAAAACCTGGGCTGTCAACCCGCAACAAGATCATCAAAGATCATAGGGGAAACATAGGAGGAGAAACCTGCAGAAATAAAACAAGGAACAACATCATATGAAAACAAACCATACCGAGAGAAATAGAAGGCAAAAAGAAAATCCGAGAGAACCCGAGGATCTGCAAAGGAAAGCTAGAAATCAGGAGGACAGAAGCCCTGAATGGAAAAAATTTTCATTTTAGAAGAAACCTGCATATACCAAAAACCTGGAACTGATTGAAGACCCTTCTTTGATAAAACGTCTGCCTGCTGATTTTGGGCCCTGATGATATGATGAATTGAACCACCGTCCATTCTATCCCAAAAAAATCTGATTCTATCTAACCATCCTACAAGGCGAGGCCTGGAAATGTTACTTTTCCTAGAGACATAATCCACCATAACTTTTGAGTCTCCAAAGATTGAGACACCCTGTCAATTTAGAAAGAGACAGAAGCTTAAAAGACTAGCAAGGCCCATCACCTCATCTTTATTGTTGGTGCCCCTCCCCTCATTCCAGTGGATGAAAAATTGACTATTTTCATTTGCTAAATTGTGAACTCCACAGCCACATGATCCATTCTTTTCAGCTCCATTGAAGTATGCCCTTGGTAGAAAAGAATGCTCTTGGGAAAGCTCTTTACAAACCTGATACTTTTTCTTGAGAGGTTTTCGTGGAATTGCTTCATAGAGAGTAACAATATTGAAGAAGATTTCTAAGAAAGGGGATATTTTTCCATTGAAAATATAGTTGTTGCACCACTTCCATATGCTTCAAAGAGTGATAATGAAAATTGATCTCCATGAATCCTTTTGCTCATTGCACCAGAGAAACGCTTCATTTATTGAAGCGTGAGACATATGTTGGATACCGTAGCAATTCTCCAAAGATTGCCATAGTTGCTGAGATCTATTGCAAATTAGAGATAAGTGATAGTTGTTTTCCTTTGTTGACCTGCATATAGGACAAAAACTAGGACCCTGCCATCCCCGCTTCTTTAAGTTCTCCCAAGATAGATTTCTATTATAGAAAGACAACCATGAGAAAAAAATCATTTTGGAAGGGCATCTAGATTTCCAAAAAATGCGAGGGAAAGAAGGATTGAGAGGAGACTGCTTTATACCAATCAAATTCTGATAAACATCTTTTACACGGATAGAATTCATCCCTTTCGAATTTCTCCAAATGAGACAATCAGACTCCGATGAGCGAAAGATGCGGCAATTTATGAGACGAGTCCTGATGAGATCCCATTGAAGAGCGATATCAGCCAACAACTCCAAACTTCCTGCTTCCTTCCAAAGAGAAATCAGACCCTGCCAGCCCAAGATTAAATTGTCCCAAAAGAAAATAACTTTCCTGTGAAGAAAAATTAATAAAGATTCCGGTACATTGATCTCCTCAGCACCACTCAGAAACTGGTCTTTCCAAATAAGGATCTTTTTGCCGGATTGAAATCGCCAAATTAAATTCTTCAGGAAAAAGCTTTCAATCTTACGAAGGTTTAACCATATTGAAGAGCCGTAAGAGGAGTTGATTCTTCCTTCCCTGAATCAGAATGATAGATCCTTCATGCCCATGTATTTCTTCTGAATTGTGTTACTCCATGGCCCTTCTTCATAAATCCCTCTCCACAAAGACTTGCATAGAAGGGCCTTTCCGAATGTCCGCAAGTCTAAAAGACCCCATCCTCCCATCCTCCCATGCTTTTCAATAAAGAGATATTGGATAATTTTGAGAGATGATATTTCCTTTTTCTTACTTGACCACCCAAGATAAAAATTTTAGTAAGCTTATTCGTTGATTAAATTATGCTCGCAGGAAGAAAATACAAATGAGCCCAATAAACTGGAAGTTGATTTAGCACAGATTGCGCCAAAATCACTCTACCCGCCAGAGAAAGGCATCTATACTCCCAGAATGATATCTTCTTGTAGTATCTATCTGGAATCCATTGCCAGTCAGCCTTTGAGTACCCATTTTCTTTAATATGAAAACCAAGATATTTAATTCCAAGACTGATGGATTGCGTCTTTATTCCAAAAAGCGCAGATAATCACTCAACTTCTTCTTGGATGATATCATTGTGGAAAATGACTGACTTTGCACGGTTTATCTGTAATCCTATAGCCTTTTGGAAGATTTTTAGGATTTTATAGAAACATAACCATGTGAATCTGCATAAAATTCCAAACATTATAATATCATCCACAAATAGAGTATGAGAGATTGAAATGTTGCTGCGAATTTTCAGTTGATGGCACCTATTATCGTTGATGGCCTTGTTGAAGTGGAGGCTAAGCAAGTTCATAGCCAATATGAATAAAAGCGGAGATAGGGGGAAGCCTTAGCGGAGGCCCCTGGATGCAAGGAAGAAGGAAGATGGAATCTCATTTATGGTGATCTCATAATTCACCATCTCAACGCATGCCATTATCCAATTAATCATGCCAGCTCTTAAGCCAACCTTTGCCAGTAGGCACATGATGAATCCCCAATCAAGGAAATAATACGCCTTGTAGAGATCGATCTTCAGGATGACTCCATCACTTTTTTTGGAGTGAATGGAAAAAAGAGCTTCTTGTGTGTTTGTAACCACGTCTAGGATGTTTCTTCCCTGTAAAAAGTCGTGCTGGTCCTTTGTTAAGAATTTTGACAGAGTTCTTTTGATTCTTTCTGCGATGATTTTCGCAATGATTTTGTAAGAGATGTTACACAGAGAAATCGGACAAAAGTCCATGAAGGACTCTGCATTTCCTTTTTTTGGAATGAGTGCTATATTACTGGAGGAGTTATTTTGATTGATGGTGCTTGACATCTTGGATCCTTCTACCATTCTTAACAGATTAGTTTTTATGAGATCGAAAAAGTGAATGAAAAACTCTATAGTCCAACCGTCCGGCCCTCGGCATTTATCCCTTTTAAAAGATTTCATTGTTCATAACAGCTCCTCCTCAGTTATTGGGTGGAAAATTTGATCATTAGTATCTTCATCGAACATTTGAGGATACACTTCAATGCCCCACAAAATATCCTGAAATCTGCTGTCTTCAGATATTTTGTACTGATTTTCAAAGTATCTCAATGCCTTGTTTGAAATTTCTCGTGGTGAATATAGGAAACCTACTCTTCCACCACTTATTTTCCATATAGAATTCTTTTCGTGCCTCAAGTTTGTGAATTTATGGAAAAATTTTGTATTCTTGTCCCCTTCCTTTAGCCATATCGCCCTACTCTTCAATCTCCAGAAAGATTCCTCCTGTTCTAAGATTTTTATTTTCTTCTTTTTTAGTTCCTTTATGCGACATCTCAATTTGAAAGATAGGAGCTGAGTAGCCATAGCTCCCGATCCTCTATCTAGTTCCTTTTGGATTTTCCGGAGATCATTTCTGTTAGATTTCCTTTTCTTGAATTGCCACTCTTTTACCACCTTTCGGATGTATTCCATTTTGTCTCTGGATGTCATTAAAAACGGAAAAGGATTAGAAGACGACATCTCACTGCAGGCTTTTTTTATGAGGTTGCTAAAAGCTGGATCTTCTAAGAATGATCTGTTGAATTTGAAAGAGTAGCCTTTCCTGAAACCCTTTTCCCTCCAGCCTAAAAACATTCTCAATCGCTGAGAAGGGCATGCCCAACATATCAATTAAACTAGCATGCAGAATAAATATATCAAGTCACTTGGCTATATAAGCTTTCTCAATTATTCCATTTTCCCACGTTGGATGCATTTGGGGAGAGAGGATGTCAACAAAATTCCTTCTCAGCAGCTCATTTTTTATTTTGTCAGCAAGGGGATCCTTTTTCTTGTTGATACCCCAGATTTCATCCATATTTAGTGTGACATTTAGGTCACCTGGAGACGTATGCAAGCCAAGGGCAGAGTGCAAGCGGTAAGAGAAAGAACGACATGTCCAAAGAAGAACCGAGGCCAGGAGCATACAGATGTTAGATATAAGATCATGAGCCGAAATGGCACGTCTCTGCGAAAAGATACACATGGACAAGGATAGCATTGTTCGCAAAAAGAAACTCCTCTTGAGAAGGAGAAGCCCTGACAGAGAGCCAGCTGGAGGAATGTGAAGCGGGACTAAGCAAAAATCATGTAAAGCTCTGTTCCGACAGATGTCATGTTTTATGAAGAGCAGGGGATGAGCGAGGACTTATCATGGAAAAGTTGGTGCAAAGAGACGTGACATGGGAGCGGAATAGACGATATGCATTGGTAATGAAACGTACCTGTTCAAAGCTTATAGACTGCAGGCCACTATGGCGTTCTCTGGTTGGACGACTTTACCAGCACACCGCCACTCAGCTGCCACCACATTAACTTTATAACTGTTATAAATTTAATTTGAATTCGAAATTTAATTTTTAACTAATTGAATTACATCTCATCAATCTTTTATACCTAAATGATTCAGCCCCCACTAACTTCTAGAAAATTTAAACCTAGATTATTTATAGAGCTGATTAGAAACTTTATGCGCTTTTGTGTTTTGTTTAAATGGTGCCTTGCTTCATGAAAATCCTGCCCATCCCCGTCAAAGAAGTTAACGAAAACAAACGGCGTTGTCTACGAAGGCTGTAAATTTGATTGGAAGTACAAAATTGCTTTGTTTTTTTCCAAGGAGGCTATCAAGTAGTTGCCTGTCCACTCTATGTAGGAGTAAGGCCTGTGCATATTTGTGTGATCAAGGGCACCATGCAGCCACTCCCGAGGCACACCCGGTGGAACATGATTGATTTCTGGGACAATGCGAATAGGTTAGGGATAGGGTAAAGGTTAGAGGCAAGGTATGGGCAATGAGCAAGAATAATTGACTAAGAGTCAAGATCGTGGTAGGAGGGTACATAAGCATATCCTTCCGGGAAGGGGGCAATGCGACTGTGGAGAGCACGGTTGGAATTTTAAAATAGATTTATTTTTTAAATGGGATGGTTTTCATATTTTTTAGGTGGTTTTAAATTTTAATATTTCAAAAAAAATGGTTTTGTAAATTGTTAAACTGCATTTAAAGGGCAAATCAACCCTTGACCGTTAAATTCCATCCTGGTGGAAAAAAATAGAATTTGACGAGTAAATTGACTATCACAAGCTGATTAGTTTCCTTTGTTACAAGGTTATTTGCCTGTCAACATTCCATATCAAAATGATTAAAAAGATGTGAGAATGGCAAATACCTTCATTTTCAATTATGGTGATTCACCAATTTAAAATGATTGGTGCTTCAGATTTGAAATTCTTAGTCTGCTGTGGGGGTATTCGATGCCATTTGAATCATTATGGTGATCCTCCAGTCCCCGACACCATAACTCCTATGGCTTCTGTAGTCTGCTGGATCTCAAAGACCATAATGACATTAGTATGTATTTGCATGCATCAATAAGAAAGAAGCCCTTTCCATCACTATTCTCCCGCGGTCACTTTTTGGCTACCATTAGTCACTAGGTTATTGCCATTGCAGTATCGTTTCTTTTATAATTTCTCCCGCAGAATTCCATTCCATCACTTTTTGGGCAACCTTAGTCACTAAGTTGTCGCCGCGAATAGATATATGAAGGGATCTATATACTAAGATGAACTTATTAAATTCGTTATCCTATATATTTTGATTGAGTGTATTTTTTATTAGTTAAAAATGTTAAATTTTATTTAGTCAAAGAGTTCAAACAAGTTCAGTACAGTCAGAGTCTTTGTCCCTATAGTTGGTTTCCCTCTCACAAAAGAGACAGGGCAATCTAAAGGGAACGTTTTTGTGTGTTTTACTTTTCAGTATTCGAAATATACAAGTAGTGGAAGAAAGTCGATGGGGAGAATCTTTTGAATGCTTAAATATATTTGGATCATACATTGTTTGTTGATATAAGATTAAATAGAAATAATATGTATATGTCAGTGTTTTTGATTAATCACATTTTTGGGATTGGGTTCAGTTTCGAACTAACTAATGTGGTGGATTTGGATCAACTTTTTGAACCAACTAATGTGGTTCATCCACCACATTAGTTGGTTCAAAATGTAGACCCAATCCCAATGATGTGATTAATCCGAAAGACCCTGGAGCACTGATATATTCATTATGGATCACAAAAGTCTTAGATCTAACAGAAACAATATGTATTAAATTAGTGTTCTTTAGTTGTCAGATATATATATATATATAAATATATATTATAAGATAGGAATTATAAAGCATGGATTTAACATAAAGTTTTTAGGATTGAGAAGCAAGTTTTGGATATTTAAGTTCATGTTTCTTCTCAATTTGTTTTTTCCAAGTTTTTAATTGCTTGTTTTTCTAAAATGAAAGAGATATGGTGTGGGGTGTCTAGTTTTGAAGAATTTTTTTTTTTTTAATATTTTTTTGAATTTTTCATTCTCTTTTTATTGTATGTTTCTTTCAATGTCAATAGAGGAGCATCAATTATTTGAGTGGTTGTTACTTTTTTCCCTGGTATCTCTCATTTTGTTATGTGGGGTGGTTTTCATTATGTACAGATGGGGTACCTTTTTCTTACTAATTCTCCCCTCCTTTGGTATTTCAAAGGTTAAAAGTATGCCATATTAGAGGAGCATTGATTTTCCCAATACAATGGAAAAGAGTTTGGAAAGGTTAGACAAGAAGCTCATGGAGACAATTTTTCCTAAACTTTTGGTAGGTATGGAAATATTGCATTTTAAATATAGTTGGTCAAAATTATTAGTGATAGGTATAGTCATCCAACTAAAGAAGGATAAATTCTTAAAATAACTTGTCCAAAGTAACTTCCACAGACATGCATGCACATGAACTTTCGTTGCCTTTTAGCCCAATGACTCATAAATTTCCCCAAACTATTCTTAATAAATTTTAGGGTTTCTTTGTCCCAAAATTTTAGTACTAAATTGGGAGGTGAACTAAAGAGGTGTTGAAGTAATGCCTTGTATGGGATTCAAATTAGGGGTCCATTGATTTTGATATAAAGTTTGTAATCCCATGAAGTATACCCTAGAGTGAAAGATCATATGTTAAACCTTCCAAATGGAACAAAATACAAATAAACCTCTTGTACAATGAAAAAATGGAGTTTGCATTGCACGATTAACAAACAAATCTCTAAAATAAATTTATCATCTAACATAGGGTTGGAGGTTCCTCCCCTCTAGTAAAATTACAATTAGGGTCCTACCGTACCCTCCATAGTTATGGGTATCCAGGAGTTATTTAACTAATGTACCACAACGTCCTCTTTGAGTGAGACTTGATATCATTAATTAATGTGAAGGACCATTTTTATGGAATAAGGCCCATTGGGTAATTGGTACTTATTCATGTTGAGATTAATAGTGACTAGGCTTTACATAGTGAGAAATGGTTTATAGATATGGGAAGCTATGTAGTGGTTTTATGAAGATTATGCCCTTGAAGAGGGAAGTAAACATTTCTTACTTTTTGAATACTTTTGCATGTTTTATATTTAAATTTTCCTCTTTTATTTCTTATAGTTTAAATTTTGTAATATCTTTCTCTTCAATTTTGTCTATTTGCTACATAGGTATGCAACATTAGAGAATTATCTTCTAGTTTTTAGATGTGTTCTAACATCTATATATATGGAGATCTATTATTCAATGAGTCATCTAGCTGGACACCCTTGATACCTAGCAAGTATTACCACACTAAACAAAATACATTCATGGATTTTTTCCTTTGATGTACCTTTTATTATATCAAAATCCCCCTTTTCTATACCTTAGACCATCCTACAAGAATGACTTTAGTAGTCATCATCAAGTACATTGAACACAAGAATGAAGCAATGACTATTTTATGTATCTAGGAATCATATAGTGCAACTAAAGGTATGATTGATTCTACTTAATTAGAAATTTAGTAGCATGAAAGACTTAATGAGTACCATTTTTGGAAACGACCTCTAAATTTATACAAACTTGGAATACTTAATATTTGAAAATTTCATTAGTTTGATAATATTTGGGGAGTAAAATAAATATTTTTAAAAGTGATCCAAAACATTGTGGATGACCTATCTCAAAATAATCATCACGCCACATTGATCAAATTGCATAGCTCATTGGTAACATTGCTAGTCCACTCACATGGTCTAATGGCTTCCACATGAAGATAGAAGGAACTTTAGGAAAACATGACTACCATCCAAATAAATCTCAACATGAATATGTCCACCTTCCAAACCCACACAAAAAATGACACATCCACCTTCAACGATAACATCAACTATTAATTAAAAGTATGAAATCATAGGTTGTAGCTAATGGATTGTGGCAAATATTCGATGAGCAGTGGCCATTGTACTCGACCACCCTTTTCTAAAAATCAACCACATATGATGTACAACTTAACTATCATATACTTTTAGGAATAAGTTTGATGTATTTAATCCAACATGATGACCAACACATAGTGGGCAATATTCAATGAGTAATGGCCATCGTAATATGCCACCCTTTCGTAACACTCAGTCACATATGATGTACAACTTAACTATGATAGATCATTAGGAATAAGTTCGATGGATTTAATCCAACATGATGTGTGGTTGAGGTGAAACAATACTTTTCCTTCTAGGGTGCTAATGATGAAGAATCCGAAATCTAGGTGTGTGCATTATATTTGGATAGAGAGTAGTGACAATGGTGAGAGTTTCGTAAGAATGCATATGGAGGGGACATTTCTGGGAACTAATTTGTGGATGCCTTACATGCTTGATTTAAAACTAATACTAAGTTTTCTGTTATTTTGACCAACTTATGTCATACCATCACAATGGAAGACTTCACTGCTCCCTTAAGAGATTGAAAATTAAAATAAAATGTATGCCTAATTCATTTTTCAAGGATTGTCTTATTAGTGGTATCAAGGACAAGATCAAAGAATTAGTTGAGACATACCATCCAAATACTTAGTTGGAGGCCTTTTAGCTAGCTAAGAAGACATAGATAGAGGTATCAACCCAAAAAAATTATGCTAATTTTGTTCTTTTTTGTTTTCTTTTTTTGTTTTTTCTTTTTATAAATACTAGATACATCAATGGTTGGGACAAGCTCATACACACGTGACATGGGTTGATACTAACTACTACCACTCTAACCTCTAGGTGAACCATAGGTTCCCCACACATGAAAAACGAGCTATTCAGGGAGATTTGAACCTTAGATATACATTTTACATAATACATCATAACATGAACTTTGCCAATTGAGCCACCCTCATGGGGGCTAATGTCCCAATGTTGTTATTTGCATTAATTTTACTCATTTTATTAGAAAATAGCCCAAAACCCATTAATAATGAGTTATTTTCATTA
>APFE030533790.1:494007-504365 GCA_000404065.3 Pinus taeda | reverse complement strand
ACTCTATACCTAACTCTATACTAGACCAAGTTGAACTTAACTATTTCCTATGTGTCGGAATATCCTAACAATTCATTTGTCAAGGATTGTCTTATTAGTGGTATCAAGAACAAGATCAAAGCATTAGTTGACACATACCATCCAAATACTTAGTTGGAGGCCTTTTTCTAGCCAAGAAGACATAGATAGAGGTATCAACCCAAAAAAATTATGCTAATTTTGTTATTTTTTGTTTTCTTTTTTTCTTTTTTTTTATAAATACTGGATGCATCAATGGTTGGGACAAGCTCATACACATGTGACATGGGGTTGATACTAACTACTACCACTCTAACCTCTAGGTGAACCATAGGTTTCCCACACATGAAAAATGAGCTATTCAGGGGGATTTGAACCTTAGATATACATTTTACATAATACTTCATAACATGAACATTGGCAATTGAGCCACCCTCATGGGGGCTAATGTCCCAATGTTATTATTTGCATTAATTTTACTCATTTTATTAGAAAATAGCCCAAAACCCATTAATAATGAGTTATTTTCATTAAATTGGCTTAAAAAAACATTTTTATTAAATTATTCAACCACAATTAAGTCATAAACCCCTTGCATGAAATTTGTCCTCTCGCATTTAACCAAAAATGATAAATAATAGTAAAAAAATTAAAGTAGGATAGTTCTTGACTTGTGAAATAATCATATTTTGTTATTTGGACGAAATCAAATATATCCATTATTTTTCTACTAATATAAGATCTCTTTCCTCACTCTTTATCATTATTTTTCATCCCCCAAACCTTTGATCTATCGTATTCTTCACTCCATTGAGTACCATTTGCACTCTTTTTTCATGCTTTCTTGTCATAGACAACATTGTGATTTAGCCATCACAACCCATTGTTTTTATCTATCACAAGGGGGAGAGGTTACCTACTAATCCATAATTACAATGAGCCCTCCCATAGAGGAGGTAATGGGAAAAAAATCATCTCCAACCAACTATCGGGCAACATTTTAATAAAATCCTATTCTTGAGCATTTGGAGCTTATTTCTATTGTTATTTCGTGTCACTTTTATATTGTTTTGCAACATTTTTGTTTAGGTCAAGGAGAGTGGCCAATTAATTGATAGATCTATCTCGAGGGCTTAACATAGTCCTTAATTATTTGTCTATATTCTAGTTGTAACCACTAAAGTAGTGTTTTTTGCTAACCATTATTGCATGAAACTGTCAAAAGAATGGTGATTCCACCAGACATTTGATCCAATATTCATATCCTTAGTTATGTGTATGTGTGTGAAATAATTTCCCCTCTCATCTATTATTCCTTTTTTTTAAATTATTGTGATTTTTAGGTATTTTCAACCATTTCTCTAATATCTACAGGTTACAAGTTCCAAAAAATCCATAGGTAAGATCCAAAGATACGATTCTCATAGCTACAAAATTATATAGTATTGAATGTATATTTGTACTGGGAGAAGTGTCTTGCTAACATAAAAATTGAGCTGATAAGTGGAATGGGCCAATGCAAATATAAGGGGAAAAGATTAATTCAATGTGTCATTTAGGATCTTTAGTGTCTATTACAGAATACACTTCATGAACTTAGTTCCCTTCTTTTAAATATCCAAGCATTGGGACCAAAACCTCATAGGGGTCTTTAGTACTTCTCCAATAAAATATCTCTTTAAAATGCTTACTATTTATTTAATACTATAGGTTATAAAATACATAGATAGGAATTATTTAAAGGAAAAAATAAGCCTTTTTTGTCTTATCACTTGGATAAAGAAATTGTTGGAATAAGGGATTACTAAAGGGGGAGAGTGAATCAGTAATGATGAGGTTCTTAAAACATCAAGTCTAAGTCTTTTGATTATTTTCACTACTATCAGTTACTCATGAGAGAAATTAACACAATACAAATGAAAAACAAGATGAGGCATTCACATGTACATACAATCCATCACATGAACAACATACACATGGTGGCACAGGTATTTTACATTGAAACCAAAGGGAGAAAACCACCAATCTGTTTGTTGTTATGATGTAAATTAATCACCTACATAATTACATCAATTTGTTTATGATAACCCACTCACCAGAGGCCCCAACCCCCTTAAGATAGCAAACCACTACTTTCCAATAGGCACCAACTTATTATGAATGAAGGCAACTACTTGCTCTATCCACTTTTCTAATTTTGATACAATTTTCAAATTGAAAACAAAGTCAAATGCATATACATAGAAATAAAAATTTGCCCTTCTCCAGTACCAATTCCTTTCTTTCATTTGCCTCATTCTCCTTCAAACTGTGCTCTCTATTGCTCAAATAGCCAAGGTCTTAGCCCTTTAATACACTACCTCTCAGTGATACTTAGCTCGGCCACACACCAACAAAAATACACACTCTAACTCTTCAACAATTCTTCATTCCCCTGCAATTTCATAACTTGTATCGAGTATTTTGTTCCTCTACTGCACTATGACTAATGTTGTCTCTGATGTCCCTGTACATGATAGTGTGCTACAACATGGTATGATTTTTTGTTTCTTGATCAAGTTTCTTGCACACTCCAGTAAGCCTCGATATCCTGTTGTAACTTGTGTTCTCAGTCACGACATCTGATTTAATGGAGAGGATGAAATTATGAGTGATTCCCTATCTTAAGAGTTAATTCTAGAGAGGCATTCCATTCTTACAAACTAATACCAGTGAAAAACATGTAACTTAAGCATGGATTTTTTTTTTGAGGTCAAGCTCTTTTGTATTGAGTTGTCTTTTTCATTTACTTCTACATTTTGTGGAAGAAAATGTCAAGGAATGCTAGTTTTCATTTGAGCCAGGCCCATTAAATTTTCCTTGCAAGTCAAGGGCCTCGTAGCCTTGTCTATGTTCTCTATAGTGACCATTAATACTAGAACCAACTCTAATCATCTGCCACAATTAATGAAGTCACCAATAAAATAGGAAGACCATGAAATACTAATTCCTTGGAACACCTTTCCATGTTATTTGGGAGATTAGGGCTTTAATCTCTTGCTAACTCTGCTACGTGACCTGACCTCCTACTAGGCCTGAATCACCTAAGTCTCGACCCTAGTTCAAAATCTGCCTATGTCCTGAGCAAATGAGCCTTTCTATCTGCCAACTTCAACTCACTATAGATCTTGATCTAGAAGGCATTTTCTAAAGTGTGTCCTTTTCATTAGGGAAGAAAAATCCAAGGTGGAGAGATTTTTTGAATTGCCTACCTATCCTTATAGAAAGGATTGAGTTTGATAATCCTAAAACAATGGATGAAGTAGTAAGAAACACAAGACTTTGTTACCATTAGGTTAAAAACAAAGGAGAAGGCTCAAAACCTTAGCAAAGTAAGGACATAAAAAAATATATAATGGGGACAAAAAGACAAAATCCTCCATAGGTTAGGAATTTTAGAAAGGATCGTCATCAAAATAAATTCAATAAATGGAATTGAACCCAACCAACACAATCTCAAATTGGGTCCAAGACCATGGATTTGAACAATAAAATGATAGGTGGGGTGAAAGAGAGAGAAATGTTGAAGTACTAGGAGTGTGGGTAACCTCATTTGTTGAGGTATTTCTTGCATAACCCCAGGTTTATTAAAAACATCTAGGTTATCCATGAGGCAACACCACTCAATGATATTGCCAGAAACATTCCCAAGACAAGCGCATCACTAGAGGATAGGTAAGGAGAGCACTAATCCACTATGATTGAAGGTAAAGGTACCATTTTAAACAATTATGTTTCTATATTAATTAATCCAGGGTCCAAATTATGTCATATTTGTGCTCAGATTGTGGAAAACTATAAATTGAAAATTGAAAAATTTAAAACGGTATGGTTGGTACATCTAGCAAACGAGACAAAGTGAAAGGTAACTAGTCAAGTGAAACAGTGTCCCATATATTTAAATGTTTGTTCCATGAAATTAAATTAAATATATATCCTTTAGGGTCATATGATGTGTTAATAGACATGGAGTAGTTGGAAAGAAATAGAGTTGTCATAAACTGTTTAGAGAAAATAGTGTTTTGTGTGAGTCAGGAGGGACAAACCTAGTTAATAAATGATATACCAAAACCAACATTGGTTAGACATATCTTAGATTTGCAACTGAAAAAGAGTTTTAGGAAAGGGTGTCATATATTCGGGATGCATGTTGAAGAAAATGAGCAACAAACATAAAAGTAAAAGTTAGATGACCTGTCAATCATTAGGTAATTACATGTTTTTCTAGAAGATATTTTGGGTTTACCTCCTCACAAAGACATAGATTTCTCCATTAATCTAGTACTTGGCACAACCCCAATTTCTAGAGCTCCTTATAGAACTAGTATTCCTGAATTAATGGAATTGAAGATGTTGTTACAAGAAATACTTTATAAAGGCTATATTAGACCTAACATCTCACCATGGGGGCTCCCGTGTTATTTATGAAGAAGGAAGATGGAAAATTCATAATGTGCATAAACTACCAACAATTAAATAAACTTACCATTAAAAACAAATACCCTCTACCCCGTATTGATGATTTGTTTTACTAGGTAATAGGGTGACCATATCCTCAAAAATTGATCTGAGAATTGGGTATCATCAATTAGGAATCGAGGATGAAGACATCCACAAAATTTATTTTTGAACTAGATATTGCCACTATGAATCTACAGTGTTATCATTTGGTCTTACTAATATGCCAATGTCTTACTAATATGCCAACATCCTTTATGTGCTTAATGAATATCATGCTTAGTAAACATCTTGACAAATTTGTGATGGTATTTATAGATAACATTTTGGTGTATTCTAAGAGTGAGGAGGAGCATAAATAACATCTGAAGTTGCTGCTACAAACTTTAAGAGAACACTGCCTATAGGCTAAGTTTATCAAATGTGAGTTTTACAAGGACAAAATAAAATATTTGGGCCATGTCATCTCAAAAGAGGGACTGTCTTTTCATCATAAAAAGGTCAAGGCCATTTTAAACTAGACCATACCTAATGATGCATCAACTATCTAGTCATTCATGGGAATTTAGGATATTACAAAACATTTATGGAGGGCTTCTCTAAACTGACCTACCCTATCACTTCCTTATAAAATAAAGGAACAAAGATTGAGTGGATAGACAAGTGCCAGAAAGGTTTTGACAAACTAAAACATTTGCTAAAAATGGCCTCTATTTTGAGAATTGCAAATCTGGAAAATGAAATTTTTGTATGTATAGTTGCTTACTTGGAGGGTTTAGGAGGAGTTTTGATGCAATAAAGTTATGTAGTGCCTTATCAAGCTAGGAAATTGAAACCACATGAAAACAATAGTGCAATGTATGATTTAGAGTTGGATGTTATGATCCATGCTCTCAAGATGTGGAGACACTGCCTATTGGGAAAAAGATTCACTTTGATAACATATCACATTAGTTTAAAATACTTTTTCAGCCAATCGGATCTTAATGGTAGACAAGCTAGGTGGATAGCTTTCTTAGTAAATTTGAATTTGTTATAAAATAGATTAAGGGTAAATAAAATAAATTACATTATGAAATATTCTATTAGCGACACCACTCCATATTTCACAAAGTAGATCAGAAATTCAGTACTCGAAGATCCACTTTATCAACAAATTCAACAGTAATTGAAACGTGTAGAAATTCTAAGTTGTACCAAAAATTTAGAAAACTTGTTAACCTACATAAATGGACTATATGTTTCAAATGTAAATAATCTAAAAATATAATATTATATGAGCATCATAAAAAACCACATGTTGGACACCGCAGACATCGAAAGATGATGACAACACTAAGGAAGGAGTTTTACTAACTTGACATGAAAAGGGAAGTAGCATGATATTTGTCCAAATGATCAGAATGTGAGTAGGTAGAGGTGGAACATCAACACCTAGCTGGATTGTTAAATCCACTACTGATCCCTAAATGGAAATTGGAAGTGATTTCGTTAGGATTTATAACACGATTTCCAAAACCAAGGTGACAACATGATTCCATTATGATGGTCGTAGACATATTAACTAAGAGAACAGATTTTATACTTGTACAGTCTACTTATGGAACTACTCGAATTGCAAATATTTTTATGAAGGATATTTTTTGATTGTGTGGCATACCAAAAATGGTAGTATCCAACATGGATGCTAAGTTCACCTCCAAATTCTTGAAGGCCTTGTTTGGAGGGATGGGGATCCATCTACATTTTATTACTTCTTATCACCCCCATAATAATGGAAAAACATAGAGGACAAATCAGATTATGGAGGACATACAAAGAGTGTATGTCATGGATAGACCTAGAAATTGGGAAGATTTCCTAAATTTGGCATATTTTTCTTACAACAACAATTATCGAGCCTCGATAAAAATAAGTCCCTTAGAATCCTTATATGGAATTAAATGCCACACTCCTCTCAGCTGAAGTCAGCTAGAAGACAGACTGATGTTGGGACAAGATACATTACAAGAAATGGAACAGGTGGTGCAAAAAATTAGGCAAAACATAAAAAATGCATAGTATAGACAAAAAAGTTATGTTGATAAAAAGAAAACTGATAAGTAGTTTAAGGTTGGAGATCATGTATACATAAAAGTTAAACCAATAAGAAGTAATTTAAGGATAGGAACCCGGGCCAAATTGGTACCATGGTTTTGTGGGCCTTTTGAGATTCTAGACAACATGGGACTAGAAACATATCAACTGACATTTCCTAGCCATATAAAAGTACACAATGTTTTCATTTATCTTTGTTAAAAAATATTTCCATGAAAATTATTACATAACTTATTGGAACTTGATAAAGGTGGAACCCGAAGGATATTTCCTAGAAGAAACACTTCGCATACTAGATCAGAGACATATTTTTCTTCAGAATCAAGTCATCAATTAGGTTAAAGTGCAATGGAATCACTTTACACCTGAGGAGGCCCCCTTAGAGATGAAGAACAAAATGCGAGAGACCTTTCCAATAATATTCTAGAAGGAATGAAATTTGACATTGAACACGAAGGGCAGTGTTGAATAAAAAGGGGGGAAGATGTAATACCCCTCGGTTATGAGTTATTACTTTTAAGACATGCATTTTTTTTTATTTGATGGCTAGGAAGCCATGTGAGATTTGGAATTGATGTGAACAATAAAATTATGTGATGTAATTAATATGTTTTCATTAATAAATAAAATGTTGGAAATTACTTGGGAATTAAGCACTAGAGTTAGAATATTCTTGCTAGGATTGGAAATCATTATTGGTGGGTGAATTTAAGATAAATCTTCCCTTAAATATTTCCTAAAAATCCCTCGAAGGAGATAGATAGGATTTAATATTATGGAAGAAAAAAAATCTATTAAATATCTTAGTTGGTGAAAGCCACCAAGTATGTGTGGAATAAAACATTGTGGGATGGAGAGGAAGGCTTTAAGGAAAAAGGAAAAGAACCTTTTTCAAAGGAAAAAGCAAAAAATAAAAAAATCCCTCGGCAAGTGGGTTGACAGACCTAAAATGTGATACGCTACTAAAATCTTCTAGAGAAGGAAACCTATAAAATACATTACTTAGGAATCAATGAGGTTGTTGTTTCCATTTGAAAGCATATCTTAGATTGTTGGGAACTAGTGGATTTGGTTTGATGTTGGGACGAAAGTGTATTTTCCCAAATGCATTTCCAACAACAGATACAGTTAGAATTTTTTTTACATTTAATTTTTGGATTACTGGTCGATTATTTGTGTATATAAAATATTGGAAGAAATGCATGCATTCGAAATATGAGTACACTCTAGTTATTTATCTCGTTGAAGTTCTATTTACATGGCCATTGTACAACTCAATTATTTATCTGATTAATGTTTTATTGATGAACTATGTTTGTCTAGAAAGAAAAATACTTAGAGGATGTGTTTTGTTTACATGAAAAAAAAATATATCATTATTTCTGAAATGTTTGAAGGTTGAGAACAGATAAAGAGGACCAAAATTTTGTGCCATAGTGGACGAAAGAGCTTGTCTCCAGTCCGATATTTTATGATTAAATAGACTACCTTAGAAATTATCGCACAAATTTTATGATTACATAAAATACCTTAGAAATTGTCACCCAAATTTTATGATTACATAGACTACCTTAGAAATTACCATAAAAATCTTATGACATGAATCGTAGAGAAAAGACAAAGTTGAAAACCATTAGGTCAGTATAAAGGGTTTAAGTGGAAATGATTTAAACAAACTTATCTAAGCATGGCCTAAAGGACAAGGTTCTTAAAAGAACTTTTGGAAACAAAAGTTTGAGCTGTGGTTAACTTTCGAATAAGTCAATCAAGCTTATATTAAGAAAACTTCCCATCAAATGAGTAGCCAAAATATTTAAACGGTATATCCAAGAAACAAGAAAAAACATAATACAAGAATATATATAGCTATGAATGAGTAGCTATATTTTAATTTCAGAGATACCAAATTAAATATGAAGAGTACATAGGTGCACGACCATCTTTAGCCAGTAACTTGTGAAGAGCCCAAAGTTCTTGGACTATTTATAAATCATGAGATGGAGAAAGAAAACAGGTACACAATTGGAGTAAGATATATTTCTTGATAGTGAATTTACATTAAAAAAATATATTTTAGCCATGAAGTATCCGCGGATGTTAAAATTGAGAAAGCCTAGTCTCTATTAACAAGTAAAAGCCAAAATATACTAAAGCCTTGTTTTTATAAGCAGAATTTCAAACGCAACACATAGTTTTACATGAAAACATACAATTACCATTTATTCATTGAATAATAAGTAAAGTAGGCCAAATAGGTTACTGTGGTGGCTCCATTAGAGTACTAAGTGCTCTTGCAATAACCCAAGAGTTCACATATAAAATGAGATATGTTTTAATAATTGTGTAATGTAGAATTGTAACAACAAGAAAACTCTAATAAGTATTGTAGCCTATGAATTGATTAACAAGACACCAAATGTTCTATCTGTTGGAAATAGGTTATTATTGATGTCAACAAGTGGTAGTAGGAGGCACAAAAATCAAAGAAGGTCTAAAGGAGAAGATTGATGGAGCAGGATAGCAGCAAAGAGGTGTATATAATTTGGATCCAATTATTGGGTAGAAGATCATCTCAAAAGCCAATGCAAGAAACCTAGATGGAAAGAGCTCTGGAATAACTTTCCAACAATATCTAGATGTCTTGAAAATGCCTCTTGGATGATAAGATATAGATAATAAAATTTTGATGACCCCAAGGTCTCCGTAAAAGAGTTAGCAAAGGTTTTGGAGGACCTTTGGCACACAACCAAAGATGGCACAAGTGCCAAGATATGCAAAGGCTCTAAGCGAGAGCTCCAGATAGATGTGGTGGACACATTGTACAACAAAGAAGTTTTTCATTAACCAGAGGTGGACCCTGCATAACAGTCTAACTGGGAGGCTTTACCACAATGGATACACCTTAATGAAATGTTTTGGTTCCCATGTCTAAGCAACCAGGACGAAAGAGTTTAGACACAAAAGTTAAAGCTTTTCCAATAGGGACCGATAGGGTGAATCCCATCTGATGGTAATACCCCATAGGATGTACCCTAGAGGTTTCAATTAAGGTGCAAAGTTATAACCTTGGGAAGAACTAAGCTAGAGGAGCCCACCTAGCAGTGTTAGCCCAACAGGTTCACTCCGACAGTGTCCTTTGGCACACAAAGGGGTTGATCCAGGTGGTGAACACCAGATCATGTGACAACATTTTGAGAACACCTGAGACAATATTTTAGATGGGCTTGGTGGTCTTAGGGAGTGGTTTCCCACATAACTGATTGCCCAAATCAATGGTGGAAATTTAACCCTAAGTCACCCCTTCAGAAACCACAATCCTCATAGAAGTGGTGTTGAGGGAAGATTTTTAACTTAGAGGTTTTTTAAAGAAAAGCAAAAGAAAAGGTCGGTCAGGCCAAAACAAAAACAACGAGGAAATTACTTGCAAAACAAGGCCTCAAAGGATATTTTTCTCTCTCCTGTTGGGTTGTGTTATATTCTTTCCACATAGTCAACAAGGGGTTTGAGGGGTACCCGTAACCCCACTTTATGGGGTCTGGGGCAGCGCCCCGAAAAATTGTGGTTTTGGACCCTATGTTAGGTTGGGCGGACCCACCTATGGTTTTGTGCATGATTTTCGCACATGTTTTTTGGACGCGATGGTTTTCGGTCCATGGTATTAGATGCGATGGTTTTTTGGTCCATGGTATTGGACGTGATGGTTTTTTGGTCCATGGTATTGGATGCTTCGGCATGTATAAATATGT
>APFE030533790.1:411576-488863 GCA_000404065.3 Pinus taeda | reverse complement strand
AGTGGCACTATCAACTACAGAGGCAGAATACATGGCAGCCACTCATGCAAGCAAGGAAGCAATTTGGTTGCAGAGATTGTGTTCAAGTATGGGGTTAGTACAGGGATCTATAAGGATAGGCTGTGACAGCCAGAGTGCAATTTTCTTGGCAAAGAGCCCTGCTTATCATTCAAAGACAAAGCACATTGATGTTCAGTATCACTTTGTGAGGGATATGTAGAAGAAAAAAATGTGTTGCTGGTAAAGGTGGACACTTTGAAGAATACTGTAGATGCATTGACAAAATATGTGAGCTCTGACAAGTTCTCTTGGTGTAGAGAAACAATGGGCGTTTCAGGGCTAGAAAAATGACTAAGCTCTCTTGTGGCCCACTATGGAAAGAAAACAACAAGTGGGAGATTTTTGGGTTGTGTTATATTCTTTCCACATAGTCAACAGGGGGTTTGAAGGGTGCCCGTAACCCCACTTTATGGGGACTGGGGCAGCACCCCAGAAAATTTTGGTTTGGGACCCGATGTTAGGTTGGGCAGACCCATCTATGGTTTTTTGCATGATTTTCGCACATGTTTTTTGGACGTGATGCTTTACGGTCCATGGTATTGGATAAGATGGTTTTTTGGTCCATGTTATTGGACGTGATGGTTTTCAGTCCATGGTATTGGATGCTTCGGCATGTATAAATATGTATTGTAACATTGAAAGGAATATAATGAAAAATCAAGTTGGTAGTCCTGGTTTCGGGGTCCAGGGGAAAATCTCTGTGCATATGTGTTTTTATGTGTTATGCTCTCGCATTGTTTATTTTTATGTGATTTAGAATTTGTATGCAGGTAATTTCTGTACGGGGTTAAAACCTACATATCCTCTAGGAAGATAGGCGATATCACGAGATTAGCTCAGAAGATAAATGAGGATGACATCAGCATCAACCAATATGAGGTGGACACATTGCTTGTAGATATGAAATTTTTAGGCACCAAAGTGGCCCTTTTTTGGACGACAAGTGTTATCAGTTAGAGGTTGACACGTGGCAGGAGTGCTGTCACCCCAAAGGTATGACCTAGATGATTTAAAAAATGTGAAAATCAAAAGTGCCAAGATATAGGGTGTCAAGACATGGTTGAAGTTGATAGAGTATTAACCAATGAAAAGGGTGTCGGGCAGACCCCATCAATATCTCATCCCGTGAGATAAGTGCTTAAAAGACTTTTTCATGTGCATTTTATGGTGGTGCCAACAAAAAATGACCAGGTCATGAAGGTAGAGAGCCAGTGAATGGATAGATAGTCAGGTAGTCCCCACAAACACGACAACCTAGCGACAAGACCCCTACTAGTTATTGAGGTGCACATTATTGAAAGTGTTGGGGAGGAAAGGGATATGGGTTACGTGCCCTCACAAGGTCCTATGTAGCTGTTGGAAGGCCATCGATGTGACACATGAAAATAGCCGCAGATTCTTTAGGAGCAACTAATCAGTAGCCCCGTCGATTGTTTTGCATAGAAACAAAATTAGTTGGGAAACAAAGGAGCTTCGACCCTTGGGCCGATTTTTGGTCGCCTCATGTAGAGGTGTTACAAATGACGTGGAGTCATTAACATAGGGAAATAAACCCCTGACAGGAGTTAAATGAGCTTAGCGCCCAAAAAATTAGGTAGTGGTAACAGAGACCAGTACTATGGTAAAAACAAGGTAAGGGGACAAACGAAAAGGGACTTAAAAGAGAAAAAAGTGGCACTGTTAGTTTTGATAGAAAAATTGGCAGTTAAGCCAACTTAACTGCAGATAAAAATAATAGGCCTACTGTTAAATTCTTAAAAGAGACAGAATGTATAAAAATAACAAAAAAGCTCTATTTAAGTGCCAACAAAGGTGGAGAATGTTAATTTAACTTGGATATGAAGCCCAAATTAGCAAACATAGTCAACCGAGATGAACAAGGCAAAGGAAAAAATAAAGAAGCATGCAAGTAATCAAAGAAACTATAAAATAAGGCCTAAGCAAGAAAAATAAAACCATTTTTTTTACCTAGAGCTTATGTTGCATCGAGGACATGGTATGGTTTTTCTAGTGATCACAGATTACTAAAGGTGTTGGTGGTAAATGAGATTTAATTTTTTTTTTAAATAGAGAAGGCATTGATGTTCTTGAGTATGAAAATGTATGAAGGATTGAAATAGTGAGTGTCTAGCAAGTTGTAGCTTATTGATCAAGGGTGGTGCTCCTCCCAATGGGTTCGAGAGAATAGTTAGAGTTGTAGCTCCACTTAGTTGTAACTGATAAATTAAGAAATTGTAGGTTCCTCCTGGTTGTAAGAAAAACATTGTAATTGCAAGTTGTAGCTTTCCCTACTAATAAAATGGAGAATTTGTCATGAATCTATCTTTTCTTTACATAATTCCATTGATTACTGAAATTGTTGCTTATTGTTGAAATTTCTCTTTATTGCCTTATTGTTCTCACGCAACGTAAAAAGAAATTTTGAATTGGTAAAATTTCTACAGTACTGATGCAAACCCCCTGTCAGTATTGTGATGGTTTCCAACACTTTGTTTATACATAATAATAAAAATTAGACATTAGAGTATCCTAGTTGGATTCAAAGTATCCAAACCAAATATCACACATAAAAGTAACTTAAGTTGCAAGCAGTTCCCTTAAAACGAGTTCTCGTTACTACTAGGAAAGAAGAATCTAAGTACTTTTGTAGACACCATGAAAGTGGATGAAAGGCCATAATATGACCTAACTATAACACCCCTCCAATGTGCCTTAAACTATTATAAACCTAAGCTGAGAAAAGCTAGATGTGATACCCCTCCCTTGTGGGTTAAACTATTTTAAACTTAAGCCGAGAAAATCTAGGTGTTATATGTAACATGAAAAGCAAATATGTTATTAAATAAATAAATTGCTTGGAGAGTGGCGCACCAAGAGAAGATATTCTTGCCAAATCCCATTGAGGAATGGGATAGAGATAAATATTTCATGATAAGGCTTGTAGATGTGATTCTATATAATCTTGGATGGATGGTAGATAAATATCCATCAGACATAAAATCTTTGCGGGAGATAAACACAAGTTTTTATGAGCAAACGCCTCGTGGGAGATAAAGACTAGATTTTTCGGAAAAATACCTACGCAAATGAAAAAATCCATAAAAGTGAGATGCCAATAGTGGAAACTAAATCATGAAAGAGGGTATTAAATACCAAGTGCATTGATCAATTGAGGACAATTGATCCTTGGCAACAACTTTGGCTCGGAGGGAATCAAAGGTTATTTATGGTTGGGTGGTGGTGCTCTACTCTCCAAGTGAGTTTTTAGTTGGTTTCATATGCATGGAATGTTTTGTATGTTTATTCTTACTCTCTCTCTATATTATAGTTCCAGTTTTTTTATGAGAAGATTTCTTAAGTTTATTTGCCATGAGAATGTTTGAGTGAATTAAATATTCTTATGTATTAATAGATTTAGTGGTGTTTCCCTCTATTCTAATGAGATTCACTTGCATGGTATTTGTTTCATGTTAATCCTTACTTATTAGGATGTTAAATCATGTGGTTCAGTTATAGGGATTGCTTAATTACCTCGCTTATGGAAATTATGGATTAATTAATGCATGTGATTGTCATGTGACCTCATATGTGTATCAAAGTTACGATTATCTTTACATTGATAAGGAAGGATAACATGCTCTAGTGTTTTGAAAATGTTCATGCATGTGGAACAATTATGAAGGAATGTCTCCCATAATTATTTTCAAGGGTTCACTGTGATCTATGTCACACATAATGAAGCTAGATTCAATTGTATGTTGCATAAGGAATTGATGGTGTGCCATGTTAGTTATGCATATGGGTCTGTAAGATATACAATGAATCTAACTTAAATGGAGATATCTAGTGAATTTAACTTGAAAATGACCAAGTTGACTAAGGTACCTAGTATGCCTATAACGATATGATACCTCTAGTGTTGTGTCATAACTTGGTAAATGTTTATGCTTGTGGAATAATTGTAAAATTTATAAGTGTATGTTCTGAGAAACAAGTTATTTGAGGCATGCCTGTTCTAAGAATTCTATCTAGTTATGCTAAGCTAGTTAGTTATGCATGATGAAAGAAGGACTATAATCATGATGTATGGCCATGATAGGTTAGTAGAGTTAAATTAATGCCCATTAACATTAGGTGTATTAATGAAGTAAATTATTATGGGTTGCATGCTATGGTAGTCCTCTCCTACAACTAGTAAATCATGCTTAATATTGATCTAACACATAAGCTTTACGGATAGACTTAAAAATCCATATTAGAACTACTCTGTGGTCAAATTAATAATCGCTATGGAGTTTTCTATATAAATAATAATGATGATATAATGATGGACTAAATATATCTGTGGCAAGGGATGCATCTTAATGATAAATAAAGGAAAAAAAAATCACCAAAATGGGAGCATAGCAGCTAATTTCCAGGGTAGGCTCAGAAGGTTCATTACAAATGGTATGAGAGATTCAAGTTCAAACCCTTTAGCCTATGGGCCAATCCACCTCTATAGGATATGAAAAAGTAGGAGAACTTCTAAACTGTTTGTACCTACAAGATACCTAATTGTAAAGAGTGTTGGTTATAAAAGTTTTATAAAAAGAAAATGAAAATAAAGGGTTGAGATCATAGTGATTACTGAAATACAATGTAATTGGATTTCCTTATAAAGTTAATCCTACATCTTAAAAGATTACCTTAACATAGGAAGAATAAATTATATGTATTCACGAGCAATTTCACATTTTTTGGAATGTACTTATATTGGTCATAAATACTATATCAATTAATAGGAAACCTTAACTTGCCGACAAGTAAATGTTTTAAATGAAATGGACAGGATCAAGTATAGAGTACGTATACTTATCAACAGAAACCACGGGTAATTGATGGTTTTTTAGAACTTGTTCCCTAATCGGCTAATGTGGATTCGAACCCCAAATCTGATAGGATCACCATTTCAGAACACCATTTCCAACCACAATTTAATCATGGGTGGCATATAAAAGAATCATCAAAGTCAGTCAAAGAATGAAATAAAATGCCAAGCACCACCTAAATATGTTCTACCCCTCTCTCTTGTTGTCTATTTAGCTCCCAGTTGAGACAGAATATTTGTTGAACCCTTCGTTGTAAAAAGACAAAGAGATGGTGCTAAGGTAGTAAGAAACCTAGAAAGGAGAGGGATTAGAGACATGAATTATGCACTCGAATTGTTTGGTAGAAAGTTGTTCAAGTGTCGCTTTTATGAAATTCTCCCATTTTCATTACCTGGTAGCTTACCAGTATGCGAACATTCTGTAATACTGTTTATCAACTAATTATCGTATTAGATAAATAATTGTCGTATTGTTTCACTGGAATATTAACATATTAAAATAAGTCACATTTATAATATGAATATAAGACATTTATTGCATGTGTTGAGTCATTTATTTACTAGTTATTCTACATCTGGGATGTAATCAGTTGCATGGACTTGTATGAAATCATTTAGCATGTCCTGTCAAAGAAAGATTGTAAGCCCTCATTAACTGGAACAAGGTAAGGCCTTCATGGAGAGAGAAAAAATCCTCATGTTGTGATAAAGTTGGTAAATCTTGGTGAAGTGATATGCTTCACCCATCAACATGAGTTTAAATTGACTGGACTGAGTGATTTCTCTATTTTCAACCCTTGAGAAAAACTGTCATGTTATGGCATTACTCTAAGGACGGAACTACTCTCTGCAGATTACCTCCCAAGGAACTAAGCTAGTGGACGCTTATCAGGAATGCCAGAGAGATGTGCATCATCTCCTCTGTAATGCTGGAGATGAAAAGAAAGGTATGCAATAGGTTAGTATCTGATTAGGAAATTTATTTTGAGCATGATCGAGATGCTCCAATAGCAAGGGATAAAGCATAATATTTAGTAGCAGTACCAACTATCTCACCTGCAACAAAGGCTAAAACATAGGTTGGAGAATTAAAAAATCCTCGTAATGTATATTGTTTTATTGCATTGTGGCTGGACCTACCGTGAATGCTATGTTATTTCTAGAAGCGTTATCCAAGAGAACACCGCATAACTTTTTCAAATCAATAATAATATAAAAGGTTTATCGCTGAGCATGATGGTGAAAGATGGAATGAAACTTTGTTCTTCCGAATTCTAAGGATAAAGGCTTCCAGATGCTGAGATTAAAGGCTCCTCCTCTGATGCATTGATGTTATCCTTGGGGTGACATTCCTCATGCGTTGGCAAGTTAGATTTTTTTCAATCACCATAAAATGGAATGTACACTGAAGGGTAAAAGAAATAGCATGTTACAAACTTAGGAAGTGAAAAAAAAAATCATGTTAATGATGGTTGTTCCTTGATTTCATGTTATTTTACCATAGATGTGGGGGGAATTGATCATAGATCTAGTTGGCCACAAACGTAATGGGTGGGATAATTATTATCCTCAACCTATCGGATTAAGTGATAAACATAATTCTTTATTTTCCAAACGATAAACATAATGTTATAATGTATATGTGACATGCTAGGTGAAAGCATTCATGATGTTTTTAAATAATTATATGGATAGGATGAGAATAGGGATTAGCGAAATAATAAGTGGCTATAAACATTCTCTAACAAACACGATCTTTCATTTTGATTTTTAAGAAAATCATGTTAGTAACTAAAGGTTCTTGTTTTTCAGCTTTCCTTACCATAGATGTGAGGTGATCGATCATTGGTTAGATAAGGCTTACCATTGGAGGTAGAGGAAAGATGATCCCTCCTCCGGATTCTGAGAAGATGCTCGCTCCTCCGATGCCCATAAATAAGTGAGCAATCCCAATCGACTAGAAATATAATAGTTATTTCTATGTTTGTTGAGAGGGAGCACAGTGCAGTCACTGGCTGTACTCTCAAGGATGCCCTCAGATTGTCTATAAATTTCCTGGATAAACATTGTCTATGTAAACTGGTAGAATTTTCTCTAGGCCATGTGCTCGCGTCCATACATACATACATCTATGTTGGGTTTTCTTACTGTTCCCTGTGAGCTTTTGATGCAACACTAATATACACTTGAATTTCCTTACTGGTATTTAAAAATGCACATAAGTTATTGATTTTTAACTAGTTTGTGAATAGTACTAACATCCTCTATGATCGTTGCAAGGGAAAAAGATGGGTGACCTCTGTGAAGTTTAGAAGATAAACTTACAAGCCCAGAGTAAGCGATTTTATGGGTTTTGTCCCTCTTGCAGAGCTACGGATCTGTTCACACTTTGGTATTGCGACTTAGCTTAGTTTTCCATCATCAAGCCTTGCGACTTAGCTTAGTTTTCCAGCACTACATTCTGGATACACACCACAAATCTTCGTGTTCCCCTTCATCCAATTTATACCTTCTTTGTAAAGAAGAAAAACTATATGCCTTGCATCTCTCTTCCCCTCTAGTTTCGTATCTGAGCAATGGAGTATGCACATGTTTAATTCATTGAATACCATTGTCTTAGACACTGCTTCGAATTATTGCATGTATTATATATGATCAATGTTTGCAACATTGTTTGAATTATCATGCTCAATATATATAATTATTTCAAAAGTTGAATAAAGATATTGTCATGACTAAGCATACATAACTACTTTTAAGTAGATAATGTAAAGGTAAATAGCATAAATTCATCTGAGGTGGAATCAAACTGTGCATAGCAGAGTTATAGAGTTATATTTTATAAACGCTCCAAAAAGAAAAATGTGAAAATTGTTGAGTTGCTCAAAGGATTGTATTGTAGCTTTATGTACACATATGTATGACTATGTGCTTTAACTAAATTTCATTTGGGGGTTCTGTCACAGACGTTTTCCCCTTGTAAAACCTTAACCAATATTCGGCTCTGAGAGGGATACATCTTCTCAATCTGCACTCTCAAGTTCCTGAAAAACGGAAAGGGAACATACAAACTCTAATATAATCTCTGTAAGTGTTTTGGTTATGATTACGTTTCTTGCTATAGTAATATTTCTAACTAGGTCAAAAACATAGAAGATGAACAAAGACATATATGTTCATGCTACTTTCAAATATCACCATTTTGTTTTGGTAGGTGAAAGCAATTAAATAAGAGGAAATGTTGTTAAACTAGATTTGAAATAAAAAATTAAAGAATCTTAAGAGTAAAAAACAATTCTTGGTACATGGGAAGACCATGACGATTAGATATGGCCCAAAATAGTACATACTATTTTAAACCTTAATGAATACTAGCTACCAAAGTATGCACGTGTCTGTTATTGCATCAAATACTAGAGTTACTGGTAAGAGGCATAATAGATAGTTGTTATTGCTTTGGCCATAGAGTTATCCTACTTGGGATAGCATTTGCATGGACCATTATGCATAAGCGGAAATAATTATATTCATTTATGCAGAAATAATTATATTATTTTTTTTTTTTAATGAGATGAACGTATATGGTATGATGTTTCTAGTATTAAATCCTACAAGGAAAAAGTCGTTTTGCATGAGAAAATAACTGCTCATTTAGAGTTGCATAGAAAAGTCAAATATTTATGTATGATGCTTTCCCTTTATATGAGTCGAAGCAATTATCTACCTGCAATTGCAGTTTATTTTGTTGGGTTGATTATGAGCATGATTATGGATAAAAAATCATATGCGTAAACATGAAACATTATTAGCATGCATGAATTATTATGTGCTTATGATAATCAACAATGATATTGGATGGTCAAACAATGAGCATTTTTCATTTTTAAGACAATAGATTAAACACACCTTGAAAGGGTTTTCGGATTAACCAAGTAGGTATTATTTCTTACTGCTATATGAAAATCCTTATAGCTAAATTGTTAAGGCCTACTTTATAGTACACAAAACTATATGCCATAATGAACAAGTGGCTTAAAAGGATGATAAGTATAGTAAATATCAATACCATAGTATGTTGATGTGTGATACTTGTGGTGTTGATAATGGTGTGATCATCATTGACTATCAAATGTCTCCTAGCATAAGAGTTGGTATATGGAGTGAAGATAACAAGGTATAATGGTTAATAATTCCCATCATGCCAAAAAGTTGTGCATAAATTGTAGATGTGAGTTGAAAGAAGACTCCTTTAACATAATTTATTCGCTACTATGTTTTTATCAAAGCATGTTAATGTAGAGATTGTTATGAAGGAGGGCTTATCCCTGTTATGTAAACCCTATAATTGCTATGAGATATGTATGGTCTCTTGCTCGAATATTTTTAGTAGTTGGTTTTTTGAATGTGTTAATATAGGTGGTTGAGGGTTGAGTGTTATCAAAACGACTAAATCAAGGATGATATTATGTATTGAGAAATGGTTATCTTGAGGAGATTGACTGGGAGAGCTTATGAGCATTGTATTTATTGCTTATCAACATTGATGTAATGGACATATATCATCATGGTATTGATAATATAGTTGGGCATAACTTGTTTTAATAGAGGGAGTCTCTAGTTGTATCATTGTTATATTGTTGTGTAATGATACATATACCCATGTATTTCTCATGGACTGTTTCTATGTTGTTGACATCGTCTGGTTGAGTGATCAATAAGATAAACATATTGTGGAAAGAATCACAATTCTCATACAATTAAACTATGATAAAACCATAAAAGAAATTTACCATGCTTATTTGAGAATATGTGGTAATTGATTCTGGTCAAAGATTAAACTATGGTCATCATGTTATAAAAACAAATTATGAATAGTAAAATTTCTATGAAAGGACATGTCTAAACAAAACAAATCCCACCTAAATAAGTAAGAAAAAGTTAAACCTTGGTAAGGTAACGGGTTCATAAGTAAAAATCGAAAGAGAAATTATATACCTCATGAGAGGTTGGGTGGGAAATAAGAGGGTCCTCCCTAAGTATTATACCATCGTAAAGGGGTCCATGAAATACTGTTAAGATTGTGAGGATATTATAGTATAATACTATGTAATTGTGCAAATTGTCTTTCAATTTAATCCTTTGATTCATGCATCTATACACAATACATTTGGAATGTGATTTGTTCTTTGGTGGAAGAAAGTGTAATTAAGGGAACCTAAGTTAAATAGGTTATTATATACCATGACATATGCATCCTTGAGTATTACAATACAAAAACCATGGTAATAAATAAGAAGCATAAATTGTATGTTATGGGCCACTGGGCCAATTAAGTGGTATCCAACAATCGATTTAATTAGATTGATGTCATACCATTTGAAATGCATATTTAGTATGAAGAAATTTTGGGAGGTTCCTTCGTTGGATTGCATTAATAATGTGTCTGAATAGCATAAGAAATGTTGCATAATCCATACAAGAATTCATAAAATGGATAACTGATCTTTTAGTTAAGGTGGATTTAATGTTAAAGAGGAGGATCTAACATATAAGTACCCTAATATCATAAGTACCTACAACTAAAAGGGTGAAGGATTGGAATTAGTAACACTTTCATGTATAACTCATGCGGAGGAAATGAGATTTTATATAGCCTGAATTATGCATGACCAACAAGTTGTTGAGGCATAGAAAGGGCAATAGTAAATCATATGAGATGAATTATTTAAGAATGAAGTATGATCTGATGATTATTAAAATTCAAAATCTATGAGTTAATAGTCTTCTTTAGAACTTCAAACAGAAGGTATGATTAAGAGGAAAATATGTATGAATGCAATACTATACTACTAATATTATGTTACAACCAAATGAAACGAAATTGACAAAAATTTCTTTGGCTACACAAATAAACCATGCTCATGAAAATTCCTTATAAACTAGGTACGGCTATTCTATTTATCAAAAATAGATAAAGGAATATTTGGCATGATACTAACATAGTGGAAAATATATGGATAAACCTTATATCATGCAGGTGATAACATGAGGATGGTATGATGGGATGTAGCACAAATGGTACTATGTAAAACAAGTACATACAGTACACATATGACTACATGTGTTATATGATTGAAACATGACATGGATAACTATGCGTATAGTATGCCTTGTGTGTAGGTATGCATGAAGACATTGGGGAGATGTCTGGTAGGGAAACTAATCAGAAAGTTGAACATGACGAAGTAAGAAGTGGTTCAAGGATAAGTAACCATGGTTAATTGTAGTTTGGAATACATACGATTATGATATATATGTGTGTGTGTGTGTGTGTGTGTGTGTGTGTGTGTGTGTGTGTGTGTGTGTGTGTGTGTTTGTGTGTGTGTGTCTGTGTGTGTGAACTAATCTTTTATGACATTGCTGGCATATTGATGTGGAAAATATGCTATCTAATGTGTTGTATGCAGAGAAACTACAAGAAGCAGGCGTTTGACAAGAACAAAAGGGCTTCGACGAATGTATGAAGAGAAAATGCATTCTTAAGATAAAGTGAATAATGAGAAATAGTTACTTTAGTAATATTGAGTAACAGATCATGATATTTATCATAGTTAAAGTTATGCATCTATAAATTCTCACAAATTGTTTGAAAATAATATAACAGGTAGCTATGGAAGATGTGTTGGGAGCACTCCTTGTAACCGATGTACTTAAAAAGATTTGCATTAGATGGCAAAGCCATGAGAGCTGTGGATTTAGAAACCAACTACCTGTGAACGAAGACATGATGGAGTGACACGCCGAGGATGGTGCAAAGTTTAAGGGGGGGAGTATGTAACGCCCCTCCCTTGTTGGTTAAATTATTTTAAACCTAAGCTGAGAAAATCTAGGTGTGATATGTAATATGAAACGAAAATATGTTATTACATATATTAATAAATAAATCACTTGGAGAGTGAGCACCAAGAGAAGAGATTCTTGCCAAATCCCATTGAGGAATGGGATAGAGATAAATCTTTCATGATAAAGCTTCTATATGTGATTCCAGATGAGCTTGGATGGATGGCAGATAAATACCCATCGTCCATAAAAGTTTTGTGGGAGATAAAGGCAAGATTTTATTAGGAAAATCCTTGTGGGAGATAAAGACGAGATTGTTCGAAAAAAGACCTAGGCAAATCCAAAAATCCATGAAGGAGGGTATTAAATACCCAATGCATTGATCAATTGGGGACAGTTGAATCTTTGAAAGAACCTCGGCTCAGGGGGAATCAGAGGTTTTTCATGGTTGGTTGGTGGTGCTTTGCTCTCCAAGTAAGGTTTTAGTTGGTTTCATATGCGTGTAATGTTTTTTATGTTGATTCTTACTCTCTCTCTATCTTATAGTTCTAGTTTGTTTATGAGAAAATTTCTTAAGTTTCTCTGTCATGAGAATGTTTGAGTGAATTACATATGCTTATGTGTTAATATATTTAATGGTGCTTTCCTGTATTCTGATGAGATTAGCTTGCATGGTATGTGTTTCATGTTAATCCTTACTTATTAGGATGTTAAATCATACAGTTTAGTTACATGGATTGATTAATTACCTCTTATGGAAATGATGGATTAAATAATGCATGTGACTATCACGTGACCTCATATGCATATCAACATTATTACGATTATATTTACATTCATAAGGAAGGATAGCATGCTCGAGTGTTTTGCAGATGTTCATTCATGTGGAACAGTTATGAAGGAATGTCTCCCATAATATTGTCAAGGGTTCACCATGATCTTTGTCATGCATAATGAAGCTAGATGCTCTTGTATGTTGCATAAGGAATTGATGGTGTTCCATGATAGTTATTCATATGGGTCTATAAGATATCCAGAGAATTTAACTTGAATGGAATATCCAATGAATTTAACTTAAAAATAAACAAGTTGACTAAGGTACCTTGTATGCCGATAATAATATGATATCTCCAGTGTTCAAGACAGTGCATTTGAACATAAATCCTACCACATTTAAATTGAGAGTAAGAAAAAAAACGTAACTGAGGACCAAACATACCTGAGCATGAGGCAAAGAGTAACCTATGAGTATAGGTGTTGTAGCTGAATGTTTTCCATCTGAAAGGAGGAGGGTATCAATACACAACCCCTACAAATTTAAGAAATTCTCACTCATAGTAGCAATGCTCTATAAAAAAACAAGGGTCGAACAAAGTAGAACGTGTTGAGGAACAAGAGTTAGTGTTAGTTGAAAAACCCTAGAATGACTCTAGTAGTTGGATCGATAATCGATGTCTCCCACTGTTGGATGAAGGCAAGTGTGGCAGGGCACGTGATGGGCACATGAAGGTTATTGAAATCACCTATGGTAGATTTCCACAACTTATGTTTGTTTAAAGAGAGTGATCCGAATCGGATCCATAAATGACTGGCGAAGAACTTTGACGGTATCAAGTTGAACAAATCTTTAATGAAATCCAAAAAGACATCAAAAACACCCTGAACCAATGGCCATGGCAGTTGGCATGGAATGATGAGGACCCCGGTCAAAGCACGTTGACAGAGGCCCTTGGAGACTGCACAAGAGGTCAAAACAACCCATGGGAGCCCCGGATCGGGAAAAGGAGGTGATTTTGATGCGCGATTAGCGTGCACTTAAGCACTAGTCACGCATCGCTAGGCAAACAGGGCCAAAATGGGGGAGCCATAAGCACTCGGTCACATCGAGAGCCGGAGAACTATGGGTGGAGAAGTAAAAGCACAAAAAGACATAGGTGGGACCCACGCTCTGGAAATCTGGTGGTATCGATTGGGGTGCCCTTGAACGATAAGAGGTTTTGGAGGAAAGCGGAGCGATCCCACTCAGTGATCGACACGTGGCAATGGAGGTGAGAGAAAAACCACCGTGATCACGCACTATCAGTCGAGCAAGTCAACCGTGCTCGACATGCATATGACGTTGGATCTAGAGGAGCCTAGATCAGATGGCTGAGATTGCGCCCGATAGAAAGAAGTGGAAACAACAGGGAAATAAGCTGCGATTTAAAAGGATTTGGAGTTCGTTGACCGCCATGGTGGAGAAAGAGTGTATCCATGACATAACCGGAGGAATGAACCGATGAAGCATGCTGGCACCTGTTAGATGGAGACACATGGCACTTCCTCAGTGTTCATGCTGACGCCGAACAGGGAACTCCAAGCACAGCTGCAGAAGGTGAATTGACACAAGCAGGAAAGGAACCGAACAGGCACAGGGATCCAATAGTTAAAGCCATGAACGAAGATAGTCGAATTAAGTTGGAGGATTTTGGAGAGGAGTCCAAGCGACCAGAGAGACAGTAAACGGTGGACCTTGAGAGGAGGAATGAGCACAAAGAGGAGTAAAGCCAAGCAAAGTAGATAGAGGGCTGAGCTGACCACAAGCAGCATCGAGCACCAGAGAGCTTGAAGATTTAAGCCTTCCCATAGAGAAATCTGTCTGGATTGAGCATCATAGTTGGCTCTTTCCACTGTCGACCAAAGGTCACAGAGCTGGTAGGAAGGAAAAGAGTCTGTGAACTCTGAGTGGCTTGGGGAATCCAAGAACCACCCTGCCAAGCAAAATCTGTTGTCAAGGGAACCCATATTGAGTCCCTACATTGTAAATTCTCTGTTGTAAGACATAATAAAACTAGGCCACCACTGAAGTTGGACTGGAGACGTAGCCCTAGAGAATAGGGTGAACTCCTTATTAAAAATTGTTTGTGTCTAGTGTTGCTTACTATATTTCTCTGTTGTCTTTCCATTTAAAATATCTGTGTATTGGCAATCTGATCGATCCATTGTTTCAATAACACAGAACACACACCAGCAAGTGAGTCTGTAATACCTTTTGTTTAATGAATCTTCAACTGAGGTCACTCATAGGGTGATTATCAGATCAATTGGTATTAGAGCTCTAGGCTGTAAGGTTAGACAGCTTGTGTTGGTTTAGCTGTGAATGCTCACTAGATCAAAGTTCAAATTAGGAAAGGGAGAGTTGGTGGAAACTAATCCTGAAACTCGGAGAGTCTATTCTCGGAAGATAATGTCAGAAGAAGGTTATATAGGACCAAACCCTCAATTCATAGAAAGTTTCCTAGCTATAAAGTCTACGATAGAAGAAATGTATAGAGACTTTAGAAAAAATAAGGATGAAGACTCATCAGGCTCTAAACAAGAAAAACAAGAAGATGAATCTCATTCCCATGACCACTCAAAAGGAAAGGGGAAAGAAGAATGCTTTCCTACACCTCCTAGTAGCCCTGTGCATAACAAGAAAGCATCCATGATTAAATTGGATGTTAAATTTGATTTGCCTATATATGATGGAGAGCTAAATGTTGAAAAGTTGGACAATTGGATTAGACAAATTGATGTGTATTGCAGAGTATAGAACATAGACTTAGACAAGAGTAAGACTCAGCTGGCAAGCCTATGCCTAGTAGGCACTGCCTTGGTTTGGTGGGAAGGCAGAACCCAAGCTGATATGAGGAAGCATGGTAAGACCATCTCTGTCTGAAGTAAATTTGTTTCTGCAATCAAAAAGCAGTTCTACCCATTGGCCTACATGCAACAAGCCATGATGAGTTGGAAAACTCTTCGACAGATGAAAGGGAAAAGTGTGCAAGGGTATACGCAAGAGTTCAGAAAAAGAGCTTTGATATTGGGCATCTCATTAGACTCACCAGAGACTCTTCTGAAGTACATTGGTGGTCTACACAACTACATGAGGCATACCATCCTCATGTTTAATCCCACTAGTATAGATGAAGTATCTGTACAAGCTACTCATCTAGAAGCTAGAGGAAAGAATTGAAATCCAGAAGTTGGGGGACCATCCCAACCCACTGTAAGTAAGAGCAAGGAGAAAAGAAAGCATAAGCGGAAAGCAAGGATGGTTAACACTACACAAAAAGGCAAAGCTTCATGCACTCACTGTAAAAAGGAGGGGCATGATGATGAACATTGTTGGATTCTGCATCCAGAGCTAAGACCTAAGAAGTCCAAGGGAAAGAAGAAGAAGATTGTTGCAGCTATTCAACAAGATTTGCGGTCAGACTCAGGAGATGAAACAATCATTGCAGCCACAGGTATAAAAGGTAATAATTCTGAAGCACCTACTAGTAATTCTACTCAATCTATTATTGATGAAGAAAATGAGAGAAAAAGGCATGAGCTTTTCCATATTTGAGTTGTTTCCAAAAATCAAAATATCGATACTTTGTTTGATAGTGGCTCACAAGTAAATCTAATTTCTGAAGCAATTGTAAAGAAATTGGGGTTAACAACTACACCTCATAAGAAACCATACCCATTAGGATGGCTAAATGATAAATCACAACTACAAGTGACTAGACAGTGCAAACTCAAGTTTTCTTTTGGGTCAGCATTTGTAGATGAGGTTGAGTTAGATGTAATTCCTTTGGATATATGTGGAATTGTTTTAGGAAGTCCTTACTTGTATGATAGAAAGGCTATTTTCTATAGAGCTAAGAAAAAGTATCTACTTGTCAAAGATGGAATCGAATACTTTGTAAGAGCTCATAAGCTCAAGAATAATTATACTTTCATAAACTTAAGACAGATGAAAAGAATGATAAATTCATGCAAACAGTTCTTACTGATGGTTGTAAAGGAAAAGACACCCGGTAAAACCAGAATATTTGAGAGCTGTAATGCTGATTAGCAAGCTGATATAGAAAAGATTGTTTCATAGTACATGATATTATTTTGTAGCAAGATGTTCCTTTGCCTAACATTGGGATGTATAGGTTGTATGCTTTAGAGAATGCTAAAATCAAGAAGCAGGTGCAGGAGTCGCTTGAGAAAGGGTTCATCAGGCCTAGCACATCACCATGTGGGTCACCAATCGTTCTGGTGAGAAAGAAAGATGGCTCATGGAGAATGTGCATTGATTACCGAGTATTGAATAAGATAACAATAAAAAATCATTATCCCCTTCCTCGCATAGATGATCTTTTAGATCAATTGAAGGAAGCTGTTAACTTTGCCAAGCTAGATTTGCACAGTGGATACCATCAGGTTAGACTTGCAGAGCAAGATGCATGGAAGACTACTTTCAAAACAAAGTAGGGATTGTATGAATGGCTGGTTATGCCTTTTGGCTTGACCAATGCCCCTGCTACTTTCATGAGATTAATGAATGATGTACTCAGACCTTTTCTTGATGATTTTGTTATTGATTATCTGGATGACATTCTGAATTTTAGTAAAACGTGGGAATAACATTTAAAGCATTTTAAGCAGACATTAGATGTTTTGAAAAGAGAAAAACTTTACGTTAAACTCTCCAAATGTGAATTTGGCAAAGCCTCTCTAAATTATTTGGGTCATATAGTAAGGCGAGGTGAATTGAAAATAGATCCCTCTAAAGTGGTAGCCATCATGAGCTGGCCTAAACCCAAGTTTGCTACAGAAGTGAGAAGCTTCTTAGGAGCAGCATAGTATTGGAGGAAGTTCATTTCAAATTTTTCCTCAATTGCAGCTCCCTTATATGCTTTGACAGGATTGAACAAGGTGTTTCAGTGGGGAGGCAAACAACCGAAATCCTTAGACACCTTGAAAGAAAGAATTAGTACAGTACCTGTACTAGCACTGCCAGATCTACAAAGACCATTTGAGATCCAAACTAATGCTAGTGACTATGCCATGCGAGCAATGTGGACACAACACGGTAAACCCACATGTTATCATTGTGAGACTTTTAATCCTGCAGTAGTTAACTATCCTACCTATGATAAAGAATTTTATGCATTAGTTTAGAGTGTGAAAAAGTGGAAACATTATTTAATGGGCAAAGAAACAGTAATACATAATGATCACCAGCCACTTCAATAACTACACTCCCAAACTAAATTGCAACAATCAAGACATTACAGATGGATGGGTTTTCTACAACAGTTTCATTTAGTCATTATATATAAAAAGGGCATACATAAGAAGGTTGCAGACATGTTATCCAGACCCATTATAAATGCATCTACCATACTTAAGCATAATTCTATGCTGCATGAAAGCTACATAGAACAATATGCTCAGGATATAGACTTTAAAGATGTATATGCAACTTTGAGTCAAGGCAAAAGAGTAGAAGAATTGGACTATCATGTGAAGGACCGACTCTTATATCATTGTGGGAAACTCTACATTCCTCAAACTGAGAGAGCAAAGATAATTAGGGAAGAACACACTTCTCTGATATCAGGTCGCTTTGGGGTAAGTAAAATAGTTGCACAACTGCAAAGGTTTTGCTATTGGCCGAAAATGAATGAGACGGTTTCTAGATATGTAAAGGGATGTGCTATGTGTGCTAAAAGCAAGCCCAACAATAGAAAACAAGGCTTGTACATTCCCTTGCTAGTTCCTTCTCACCCTTGGAAAAGCATTTCCATGGATTTTGTTGGGGGACTGCCTAAATCGAGGAAAGGTCATGATTATCTATATGTTGTTGTGGATAGGTTTAGCAAAATGTGTATTTTGATACCCTGTAGTAAACAGATTACAGCTGAACAAACTGCAAAGTTATTCTTTGAACATGTATGGGTTCATTTTGGATTACGCACTTCCATTATATCTTATCGAGATACCCGATTTGTGGGGAAGTTTTGGTCAAGTCTGTGGGAACTAATGGACACCAAATTAAAGAAAATCACAACTTTTCATCCACAAACAGATGGCCAGATAGAAGTAGTTAACATGACAGTGATCCAGTTACTGAGAGGATATTGCAGCAAACATCCTAAGCTTTGGGATGAGCACTTGTGCTATGTGTAGCATGCTTACAATAGAGCCAAACGCTCTTGTACATAAATATCTCCTTTTGAGACCTGTTTTGGTTTCATACCAAGGTTTCCTTTGGATTTTGTCTTTGATAAAGATACCATGGTTGATAGACACAGTGATGTGGACAAGGCAACTAGGTTCATCGAACAGATCTAGGAGATCCACCAGGCAGTACAGGAACAGCTGGAAAAGAGCCAGGCCAAGTACAAGGCTAGGCATGATAAGCATCAGATGGAGCATCTTTTTCAAGTTGGAGACCAAGTTTAGCTGTATATCAGCAAGGACAGAATGCAAGGTGAAGGTAAAAGGATAAAACCTATCAGGTATGGACCCTTCAGGATACTTGAGAAAATTGGTGAGAATGCTTTTCGCCTTGATCTGCCAGCTTACATTCACATCTACTCAGTTGTGAACACAGATTGCTTGAGGTTGCTTGAACCTTCAATGATTAAGGACCCTGAAGAGCAGAGTCAATTACCTTCTATTGATGACCTTCTACCTCAATATCTTAATGAGTTGCAGGAAGACATAGTACTGGACAAGAAGGTGAGGACGACGTGCAGTGGAAAGATGGAATACCTCAGGATTCGGCTTAAAGGTTCGAAACCGAGCAGTGCAAAGTGGATCGAGATTGGACAAGTGAGACAACAATTTCCTCACTTAATCGATGCTTGAAGAAAACCAACTTTTGGTGGTCCAAAAGCTTTTTCAGTAGGGAGGTTGTGATCTGAATTGGGTCCATAAAGGATTGACAAAGAACTTTGATGGTATCGAGTTGAACAAATCTTTAATGAAATCCAAAATGGAATCAAAAACACCCTGAACCAGTGGCCATGGTAGCAAGTGCGGAACGGCAAGGACCTCGGTCAAGCGCGTTGACTGAGGCCCATGGAGACTGCGGAGCAGGTCAAAACAGCCCCTGGGAGCCCCAGATCAGGGAAAGGAGGCGATTTTGAAGTGCTAGTCGAGCATCGCTGGACAAACAAGGCCGAAATGGGGGAGCCTTAACCACTCGGTCACGTCGGGAGCTGGAGAACCACGGGCAGAGAAGTAAAAGTGCTAAAAGACAAAGGCAGAACCCGCACTCTGGAAAACTGGCAGTATCGATCTGGGTGCCCTTAAATGGTAAGAGGTTTTGGAGGAAAGTGGAATGATCTCACTCAGCGATCAACGCGTGGCAACGGAGGTGACATAAAAACCACCATGATCACGTGCTATCGGTCGAGCAAGTCAATCGCGCTCGACGTGCGTATGACGTTGGATCTGGAGGATCCTAGATCAAATAGCTGAGATTGCGCCTGATAGAAAGAAGCAAAAGCAACAGGGAAATAAGTCGTGATTTAAAGGGATTTGGAATCCGTTGACTCCCACGGTGGAGAAAGAGCATATCCATGACATAACCGGAGGAATAAACCGATGAAGCATGCTAGCACCAATTAGATGGAGACACATGACACTTCCTGAGCATTCATCCTGACACCGAATAGGGAACTCCAAGCACATCTATAGAAGGTGAATCAACACAAGCGGGAGAGGAACCAAACAGGCACAGGGATCGAATGGTTAAAGCCCTCAATGGAGATAGTCAAATTAAGTTGGAGGATTTTGGAGAGGAGTCCAAGCGACCAGAGAGACAGTGAATAGTGAACCCTGAGAGGAGGACTGAGCACAGAGAGCAGTAAAGCCAACTAGAGGGGGTAGAGGGCCGAGCTAACCACAAGCAGCATCGAGCACCAGAGAGCTTGAATATTCAAGCCTTCCCATAGAGAAATCTTTTTGGATTGAGAATCACAGTTGGCTCTTTACACTGTAGACCAAAGGTCACAGAGCTGGTAGGAAGAAAAAGAGTCTGTGAACTCTGAGTGGCTTGGGGAATCTAAGAAGCACCTTGCCAAGCAAAATTTGTTGTCAGGACAACTCATATTGAGTCCCTGCATTGTAAATTCTCTACTATAAGACATAATAAAACCAGGCCACCACTAAAGCTAGACTGGAGACGCAGCCCTGGAGAATAAGGTGAACTCCTTATTAAAAATTGTTTGTGTCTAGTGTGGCTTACTGTATTTCTCTGTTGTCTTTCCATTTAAAATGTCTGTGTATTGGAAATCTAATCAATCTGTTGTTTCAATAACACAGAACCCACACGAGCACGTGAGTCTGTAATACCTTTTGTTTAACAAATCTTCAATTGAGGTCACTCATAGGGTGATTATTAGATCAGAGAGGTATTATAATACATATGACCCTTGAAAAGAATAAACTTACCATTAGTAGTATCTATGCAATAAGTGTCCCAGAACATGATAAATTCCAACCCAATGTAAAGTGTATTAGAGTTCAACATAACATAATATTGATGCATTTCATTCCAAAATCATCATAAAAGTAGGCTATTAGGTAGAACTCAAAACATCATGATATGCGTGCATTGTAGGTAATTGAATTATTTAACAATATGTTTGATACAAATGAAAGGTTAAATGAGATATAAAATGGAAGGGTTTTAGTAGAAATTCTTGCACTTGCAAAAAAATATGCAACTAGGTAAACAATCATTTTTCCAACACGAGAAACGATTTTATAAGGTAAGAGCAGATGAGACTTGATGAATTAGAATAGTGGAAAGTAAAAAAAAAAAAAAATGCAGCATTAGGGAGATATGACATAGAGTTTATAATCCAAGGATTTAATATATTAAACTTAGCATTTGATATACTAATTTTAGGATTTATAATATTAGTCATAGTTTTTTTTTTTTCATGACTATGAGGTATAGGTTTTATAATCCTAAAGTTTATAATATTTATTGTAAGGTTTATAGTATTAATCTTAGGGTTTGTAATATTAATTCTAGGGTTTATAATTGTACAGTTTATAATATGATTTTTTATGTTTGATATTAATCTTTAACCTTAGGGTTTATAATATAGTGTTTAATATTTGGCTTAGAGTAATGAGTTTTATAATATTGGGTTTAATATTAGGGTTTAATAATAGGTTTTATAAGCTTAGGTTTTATAATATTAATCCAATGGTTTATAATATTAGCTTGATGTTTATAATATTAATCTTAGGGTTTATAATATTGGGTTTTATAATGTTATGATTTATAATATTTTGTTTAACATTAGGGTTTAATATTGTGACATTCGAATGGTATGAAAATCTATCCAATAGTGCACTGTGATAGGCGTTGTCATAGTGCGACAATAAATGTGACAATTATTGTATGCATTACATTGCAATTTATTTAATTTCGCATTGCAACATTGCATAAATTAGGGTTTAATACATTGGTTTATAATATTGGGCTTAATATTGGGGTTTAATATTAATCGTAGGGTTTATAGTATGAATTTTAGGGTTCATAATATTAACCCAAGAGTTTAAAATCTTAGGGTTTATAATGTTATTCTTGGGTTCATCATATTACTTTTAGGATGATCTATTGGTTTATAATTGAAGGGTTTAATATATTAAACTTAGTTTTTTCTATATTAATTTTAGGATTTATAATATTAACCCTTGGGATTATAATCATACGATTTATATTATTAATTCCAGGGTTTTCAATTGTGGGGTTTATAACATTAATCCAAGAGTTTGTAATATTACTCTTAGTGTTTATAATATTAGGCTTACGATTTAATATCAATATCACAGTTTATAATATTAATTTTAGGGTATATAATCCTAGCATTTAATATGTTAAATGTAGGGATTGATGTATTAATCTTAGGATTTATAATATTGATCTTAAGGTTTATAATAATAGGCTTTAGAATAACACCATTCATAATATTAATTTCAAGGTTTATAATATTAATCATAGGGTTTAATATTAATCCTCTGGTTTATATATAATATAAAGTTTTTAATATTAATCCTAGGTTTACAATTAATTTTAGATTTAGACTAATATGAGGATTTATTATATAATGAAGATATTTATTATTATATTATTTATATAATTATTATTGTAATTAAAAATTATAATTATTTACTTAGGTTATAAACCTATATGTATAATGACACATTAATATATCATTAAATATTATTATTAATTAATATTCATATAATATTAAATCTCTCCTATATACATTTATATACTATGTATATAAAACCATTTACTTATGTAATTATGTCCGTATTAATATAGTTTTCGTAATATATTTCACATTTATTATATGTTTATTCTAATAAATTATATAGAGAAACATCTTAACTCTTAATTTTAAATATATTAACAATAATTTTATTAATTTATTAATCTTTTCTTCAAGCTATCTCCACCTATATTTGATAGAGTTTCAACGTGGATCTTAGCCAATTTTGATATATTTTATTTTATTTTTACTTTAATTTATTTATGTTTTATTTTTAATGTATTTTAATATTGAAGTTTATCTTTAAATTTGTTTATATATCATAAATGTTTTTTTTTTTTTAAATTATAAACTAGCAATTGTCCCAAAAGGTATAAAGAGAGGCCGATAGGATTATTAAATTGGAATTATAAAATTTAGTTACAGAATGAAATCTCATCTATGAGGAGCTTTGTGGGCCTATAGATTACAAGAGAATAGCATAAATTCTTCAGTAAACATGTTAGTAGCGTACTAATCATCTTGGCGGTTGGAGACAGAACTAGTGTTGAAACTCTCTTTCCTCATAAACCCAACAGGGGCTTTCTTATCATAATTCTGAGTACAAAATTTGACTGTCACTTTCTGCATTTTTCTATCTATATACAATGTTTGAACTCCTGTACAAAATTTCCCACAGAAGAGAAAGAAAAGATATTACAATCATATTGTAAAAGAAACAAAACATATTACAATTTAATTGTAAGAGAAACGTATCTGGCTAACGTGAAATGATGATTCAAGCCTAACGTAGTACACTTAAATCACTACTGACTTATGATATTGACAAATTCAAAATTAAGTGGTATACAAGAGAATGTACCAAGCTAAACGACAAGTTACACATCTTCAGACCTGAAAAAGTACATAACAATGGTCTGGCAAATTAATAGCGATATCATAATTGTTTTTCCTTCCACATACATACAATTGCTCCAAAGGCAAGGACAAGAAAATTTTCAGCTCTAGTGAGCACCAGTGGGTCACTAAAACTAGTGACCAGAAGAAGAGACACAATTGTATTAATCCAAAGAAAATACAAAATTTTTAATTAGATTTCTATTGTCAAACACAATTGTTCTCATAAGTAGTGTTTGTTATCACATGCGTTTACAATAGGTATTCAAGTTTCAATTTTATTAGATCAGTTAGAACTTGTTTTGGTTTACAATCAATGGCCATACAATAGGTATTCAAGTTTCAATTTTATTAGATTAGTTAGAACTTGTTTTGGTTTACAATCAATGGCCAGACTTTGATTAATTTACATAAACATCGAACTATATCAATGGTTCAAAAGTTTTAAACAAGTAATGAAACTAATGGGATTTCACAGAACCCTAACAAGTTTCTCTAAATCTGTATTCAGTTCAGATCAAGTAGAGCAGAGGATTCAGGGCGCTACGCTGGGGTTTTATTTTGCTTGTTTTGGGTTCAGCGGATCCTGCTTTCTTTCACCAGCCCAATAACGCCGGTGACTTTTCCGACTCGAGAAGAGATCGAAATCGTGAGATTTGGGGAAAATTTTGTTCAATCTCAGTGCTATTTGAGTGGGCGGTTCAGGATCGAGAGATATTTTCTTTTGTTCGAAGCAGAAGTCGGTGATTTTTATATGGTCAGCCAAGGGCTTCAGTCTTTTACTACTTGAAACCAGTTATTAACACTCTCTCTCTCTCATCTTACCCACTGCTCACATGTTATAATATTTAAATTGTATTTTATCCTACTGAAATATAGAGGATTAAGGTATTTACACCTTCAACCAAATGAAGTATTCACATGATTCAAGCATATACATGATTCTTTGTACGATATCCAAGGAAATCTTATTCCGATGTTTACCTTCAATTAAAATGAAATAAAATCTGGCCATATAAAAGGTCCACGTGTGCTTCCACTTCACTGCTCCATAATCAATGGAGCAATTCTCTGTTTGCCTTTTTTGAACGTTCAACTTTGTTCTCTGAGAATGCCGCTGCCTCGGCCCTTGTCCTTGTCAAACCGCATGCCCATGTTCAATAGAGAGAAATCAGTGTTGTAATGGAATTTCATTGAATCATTACAGGTTCTTCAAAGCCTTGGTAAACAAGGAAGATCTGGATAATTTTAGACAAGAGATAGATCGCATGTACAGGCAGATTTATATACGAATGTGTATTTATATTTTAGATGCTAATGACCGGAAGAAAGCGCCTCTGTCCAGAAGATCTCCGGAACATGCAGGTGAATACACTGTCAAATTAGTTTATTCAATTTGAAGTCTTTATTACTACAGACATGGATCTAATGTTAAATGTTTTGTTGAAACAGTTGGGGTTAAGGAGCCAGCAAAAGAAATTATTGATCTTTTGGAATGGGGCAGTGAAAAGAATGTTATTGCGGTTATGTTGCATGGATTCGGAGGAATAGGTAAAACCACCCTTGCAGATGCCGTCTTTTCACTCCTTGACATTCAAGGATGTAAATTACCAAAAAACGAAATAAAATTGTTAAAAAAATTACATACCTCTGTAAATTCTGTCAAATCATCAAAATTTCAGGTTTGTGGGTCGCAGAAATACGAGAGCCATATCAATTTGTAATAGAAATTCAGTGAGTCAGCTCCGGGGAAGAAAAATTTGCGAGAGAATACAAATCATCGGAGCCTCTGATGCAATCCATGACTGAAAGACAGTTCAAACACCAAGACGAGGAAAGCCCGCAATATCCACCTGGAGCAGTTGGTTAACCAGTACGGTAAATTTGGTTTGCTAGACACACTATTAACGCATTTGAAAGCTCAGAAACACAACAGGTTAATATTTTTTCAATGGACTAAATTTCTTGACTTGCTGGAATACTATCTAAGTGTGAGAGGATATGAGGTTTGTCGCATTGATGGAAGTGTGAAGTTGGAGGATAGGAAAAATCAGACAAGGGATTTCAATGACCCAGATAGCAGCTTTTGTATCTTTTTGCTAAGCACACGTGCTGGTGGTCTTGGAATCAATTTTACTGCTGCGGACACTTGTATTGTCTATGATAGTGATTGGAATCCTCAAATGGATATGCAAGCTATGGATCGATGCCACAGGACTCGACAAACACGACCTGTACATGTTTACAGGCTTATCACAGCCCACTCTGGAGGGTTGCATGCTTAAAGTAGCGTTTGGTAAGTTAAAGTTGGAGCACTTGGTGTTTGAGAAAGGACAATTTCGTTAGGAACGGAATACCAACATGCCAGAGGAATCGGATCTACTTGCTTTGATCCAGCAAGAAAAAGATGAAGAGGAGGAACTCATTGGGTGCGAAATTAGTGAATCAAACCTTGTCAGGCTGATGGACCGTTCTGATATGCTAAACGATTCAGCTGAAGATGCAAGTGCAAATGCTGATACTCTTCCTCTCAAGGGACCTGGTTGGGAGGTAGCAGTACCCAGTGGACAAGGTGGGAGTATGTTGTCTTCAATTGAACGCCAGCAAAAATTCTCTTCTGATACCAGCGACTTGAGGAAGAAACCCACCGCAAATCACTGATAACTGTTCTTAATGCTGATGAACGGGACGTTCCGTGCCCGTGAAACACCCGATGGACAGACGTTGAAATGGGTTTCATTGATCGGGTTCGCATGGCTCATCTCCAGATGCAGTATTGTCGTATCGCAGTACTTGGGTTCCTCAACATATCGAAATGGAAGAGCAGCGGCGGTGTGGTTGTGCTTAACTGAAGGATGAAGGCCCGTAACTGAAGGATGAAGGCCCGTAACTGAAGACGAGTAACCGAATGAGCAAAGACCATGACGGAATGTGAGTAGAAAGCATAATGTGGCCCTAAAAAACTGTACACAGATGTCAGACGTAGAATAACGCCAAGTGTCAACCTCACAAAGAAAAGGACGACGAAGGCTTGTTTCATAGGAAAGGCCTATCGGCCTAAATATTTAAAAAAATATATTTATTTCCAATTAATATTATTACAATTAAAAAAAATAAACCAATTTTAACTCTCACGGTGGTGCCGTTCAGTGGATAACAGATGCCGATCATGCCGTCGTAGAGAGATGGAAGGACGAGGTAAGTGGAGAGGTAACAAAGAAGTTGAAGGCCGCTTCAAACCATGCCCTCGGTACATGTACTGCTTTTAACCCGAAATCACGCCGCATAGATGCGTTGACACTGCCAACAGATCTACGTCGACCCAGTGAGCCATCGATAACGATAACGATGGGAACAACGATCCAGAGGCAGGTACAATTTCAAAGCCAATGACACGTGGAAATAAACAGGTGGTGGGACGGCTTTCCGAAGCAGTATAGGACGAGGACTTTGGAAGACCACGGTTTGTAGAGATACAACTTTCGCACAAATACCGTTACCATAGGCAAACAAATTTGGCATAAATACCGCTCCCCTGGACAAATAATTTTGAAATAATTATAGGCAAACAACTTTGGCATAAATACGGCTACCCTGCACAAATATTTTTGAAATAATTATAGATTAGTTTAAGAAGTTAAATTTTGTTTAGAAAATAATGAAAATTTTGGTAAGAGTTTCATAAAATCTAATTGAATTAGTTTTTTGGAAATCTAGATTTTATTGGTATTTCAGAATTTTTGATAGTAATAAATCTAATTCCAAAAAAACAATTCAAATTACTGCAAAAAATTTCTCACTAAATCTAAAATTTTTGAAAAAATTTCACCAAATTCGGGCAATTGCGGTCCTAAATTGTGGCAGACAGCGCCCATAATTATTTGATTATTTGAGAACCCTAGCAATTTTTTGTAGGGCCCCAACAGCGAGGAATGGAACATGCAGCGATAATGTTTATTGTGGGACATGAACGCCAAGCAAGGTGTATGTTTTCGTGCAAGAAAGCGCTTGATAACCATTAGGTGGCCTTCCTTGTCACTTTGGACAAAATTTTAACTGATTCTCACACAATTTAACGTGTTATATGTCGGCCTAGGGTTTGGGCCTAGGTGCAGGTTATTATTGCTATCACTGTGATAGCTCTGATGCCTGCCCATTACGGCTTTATGTGGTCTTTTTCCTTCATTCAAATCTCATGCCATATATTTTTCCATTCATTCAAATTTCATGACATCCTTTTTCTGCTACAACTTGTAGTTTTAAATTTCGGTAGATTATACATTTTACAGTTCTAAATATAAACCATATACACTTCTATAGTCATTAAAAAGTTGCAGTAACAATTTTTCGTTTCGAAAATAAATAAATAGATAAATATATCTCATATAATATCTGACTTAACGAATTTTAAAAATTAAATTATCATTATTTATTAATCGTGTTTTAAAGAATTTATAATGGCATTTGATAGCGGGCGGGCTGTAGACTATTACAAAAGGTGTGGTGTCTGAGAAGGGAGGATCACTTCTTGTACGGCTCTAAATTGGTGAAATATAATTTCAACTGCGCATCGGGTGACCGATTCGGCTTGGAGCGATTTAGCTGATAATCAACCTCCGATATCGGCCAAATAACAGTGGAGGAATTATAAAGTTTTCTTATGTCACCGATGCGATCGCTGATATCGCATCGGCAAAATGAGAGCGTGAACTTATAAAGTTGATTTTGTTATTTGCGATGAGCGATGGCCGATATTCTTTTGATAGATTATCGGGTCCACAATATTTTCGCAATCGGGAAACCAAGGGTGCACAATTTCTCATATGTGAGTGCTATGCGATGAAGCTCGGACCCGATGGGTTTCCAAAGTCAAATTGAATTATGGTTGAACCCAAAGTCAAATTGAATTATGGTTGAACTACAGGCCTGCAAAATGAATTCAACGTGAAGTAAAAGTTACATTACCATAAGTTTTGTCAGTAAAACAGTAAATGCAAATTTAATGAGGGTTGGTAAGTTTAGGTGAAGTTTTTAATTTTATTATTTTTCTATTTCAGCGGGAGTATGGGCACAATATTTTCGCAATCGGGGAAACCAAGGGTGCACAATTTCTCATATGTGAGTGCTATGCGATGAAGCTCGGACCCGATGGGTTTCCAAAGTCAAATTGAATTATGGTTGAACCCAAAGTCAAATTGAATTATGGTTGAACTACAGACCTGCAAAATGAATTCAACGTGAAGTAAAAGTTACATTACCATAAGTTTTGTCAGTAAAACAGTAAATGCAAATTTACTGAGGGTTGGTAAGTTTAGGTGAAGTTTTTAATTTTATTATTTTTCTATTTCAGCGGGAGTATGGGCATAGGTAAATGTCAGTAAAATCATTTAATTTTTATTATCTTCTTTTAAGGCAGTATGGCAAGAAAAAACGTATGCAAGTTCTTTTTTGGTTGTCATATATAACTGTAATGTTTCATGTGAAGTAAAAGTTACATTACCATAAGTTTTGTCAGTAAAACAGTAAATGCAAATTTACTGAGGATTGGTAAGTTTAGGTGAAGTTTTTAATTTTATTATTTTTCTATTTCAGCGGGAGTATGGGCATAGGTAAATGTCAGTAAAATCATTTAATTTTTATTATCTTCTTTTACGGCAGCATGGCAAGAAAAAACGTATGCAAGTTCTTTTTTGGTTGTCATATATAACTGTAATGTTTCATTTTTTTTGTGGTGTAAGTGCAAGAGAGAAGGGAAGCACAACAGTGCGTAAGTGATTTTCTTTTGCAAAAGGATCCACGCAGCAGCGTGGCGTGAGAAATGTATATATAATTTTCACACTACAGTGAATTGTAATTGGTGAATCCCTCTGTGAGAGAGGAAGATCATAATCTGTAACTGAAATCTTTTAATGAACAGAAATCTTTGGAGTGCAAAACTCTGTCCGCTGCTCAGGATTTTTTTTATGTTTCCGCTGTGTTAAAATTCCTGTGGAGAAACAGAGCATTGTCTCTATGTGCAAATTTTTATTATTGTTTTTGGGATTTTACCAAAAAAATCCCCAACAGTGGTATCAGAGCTGGTTCAGGCTCTTTGAAGACATTCAAAGAAGCTGAAGGAATGAGTTTTCTGGCTGCAGTAAATCTTCTCCACCAAAGTAAAGTCTCAAATAAAAAGATCCAGGTATTTCTCAAAGTTTTGTCTTGTTGCTGCTGAAGAAACAATCAGTGATTTTAATACACAGTCAAGCATTTTATAGCATAGTTAAGGAGTGCTAGAATGGCCAGTACCAGCACAAGCATGGGTATGTTTAACCCTCAATTCCCACAGTTCAATGGGAAAAACTATGACTATTGGGCTATAACTATGAGAGCCCTGTTTGCCTGTCAAGATTTATGGGAATTAGTTCAAGATGGTTTTGAAGAACCAGCAGATGAAAATGAGTTTAACAGATTAACTCAGGCAGAGAAAGATCTGCTGAAGAGTAATAGGAAGAAGGACTCAAAAGCCTTTGTATTTTTGTATCAAGCAGTGGACTAGAGTGTGTTTCCAAAGATAGCAGCAGCTAAAACATCCAAGGAAGCTTGGCAAACCCTCAAGACAGCCTATCAAGGCATGGAGAAAGTGAAGATAGCAAAACTACAGTTGCTGAGGAGAGATTTTGAGAATCTGAGCATGAAGGAGTCAGATAACATTGACTCATTCTTCACTCATGTGATTGGTTTGGTCACACAAATGAGGACTCATCGAGAAGTTCTTGAAGAAAGGAGGATTGTGGAGAAATTTTTGAAGGTCCTACTCTCAAAGTTTGATGTGATTGTCACCACCATAGAAGAGACAAAGGATCTCTCAAACTTTTCAGTTGATGAACTTCATGCATCACTGATAACACATGAGCAGAGGTTGAGTAGAAATGAAAACTCATCTCTAGAAAAAACCTTCAAAACCCAGATGTCTTTTGGAAGAGGAAGAGGTCAAGGCAGAGGAAACAAGAGAGGAAGAGGCAGAAGCCAGGACAGAGGTGGAAGGAACAGTCCAGCAAATGCTCAAGGAAGAAGCAGCAATTCAGATCAGAACCAAGGCCAAGGCAGCAGCCAACAAAGAGGACAACATCATGCTCAAGGACAGAGGTATGAAAAATCCAATGTCCAATGTTATTATTGTAAAAAACATGGGCACTACGCCAATGAGTGTAAGAAAAAGCAGCATGATATGAGTAGTAGTTCTAGTGCAAATATCACTAGAGGAAATACAATCCAAAATAATGTTTTATTAGCTTGTAACATGGCTGAAACAAATAGTGAAGATATATGGTTTCTAGATTCCGGTTGTAGCAACCATATGACAGGAAACATAGCTTTGTTTTCTGCTTTAGATCAAGGTGTGAAGTCACAAGTCACACTTGGGACTGATAGCAAAATCTCTGTTATGGGAAAAGGAGAAGTCAAAATATTTACAAAGAAGGGTGAAAAGAAAACCATAGCAGATGTCTACTATGTCCCTGGAATGAGATGTAACCTCTTGAGTATTGGACAGCTTGTTCAAAAGGGGTACAATGTTTTCTTTAAGAATGATGTATGCACCATCATGGATATAGCACCCAGCAAAAGATGCATTGCTGAAGTGCAGATGACGAGGAACAGGATGTTCCCTCTCAAAATAAGGGCAAACTTGAAAAACAAAGAAGTAATTGCAGCAGTCACCCAAGAGGCTTTCCAAAGCGTGCCAAAGGATGAAAATTGGTTGTGGCACTTGAGATTTGGACATCTCAACTTTGGAGGTCTTAATTTGTTGAGCAGAAAAGGGATGGTAAGAGGATTACCATTGATAGAAAAACCGGACAGCCTTTGTGAAGGTTGCATATTGGGAAAACAACATAGAGAAAGTTTTCCATCAGAGAAAAGCATAAGGGCAAAAGCACCCTTAGAAATTGTTCACTCAGATGTATGTGGACCGATGCAAAACCCATCACTAGCAAGCAACAAATATTTTCTAACATTCATTGATGATTTTACAAGAAAAACTTGGATTTATTTCTTGAAGAATAAAAGTGAAGTGTTTGAAAATTTCCGAAATTTCAAAGCACTTGTAGCGAATCAAAGTGGGCTGCATATCAAAGTTTTAAGAACTGACAGAGGAGGTGAGTATATCTCCAAAGAATTCCTACGGTTTTGTAGAGAAAATGGAATTCATAAGTAGTTTACAGCAAGGTACACCCCACAGCAAAATGGAGTTGCTGAAAGGAAGAATAGGACCATCATGGATATGGCGAGGAGCATGTTGAAGGCAAAGCATTTGCCAAATGTTTATTGGGCTGAAGCTATAAATTGTGCAACGTATATTTTGAACAGGTGTCCTACAAAAGCAGTGATGAATAAAGTGCCGGAAGAAGCATGGAGTGGGAGAAAACAAGGAGTCACCCACATGAAAGTTTTTGGATGTGTGGCTTATGCACACATCCCAGATCAGCTAAGGAGGAAGTTGGACAGCAAAGGGGAGAAATGTATTTTCATTGGATACAGTGAAGAATCCAAAGCTTACAGGTTGTATATCCCATCTACCAAGAAGTTCTTTGTGAGCAGAGATGTTTAGTTCATTGAGGAGGAAGCTTGGAATGAAAGCATAGAGAAAACAGTGAATGTTAAACACTGTTTGTCTCATGATGAAGATGATGAGAAGATGGCTGAAATACATCCCCAAACAGCAGTGCCAACACAAGGACAGCAAGCGACACCCTTGAGGAGAAATGAAAGTGCTTCTCCAAGCACACCACAAAGTGGAAGTTCAAGTGCATCTTCAAGCACTTGCATGCCGAATGAAAGAGGTAAGAAATTCAGAAACTTAAGTGACATTTATGATGAAGGAATGAATTCTTTATTTGCTTTGTATTGTCATGTTGATGATCCTATTCATTTCGAAGATGCAATGAAAGATAAGAAATGGATAGAAGCTATGGATGAGGAAATGAATGCCATAGAAAGAAACAAGACATGGGATTTGGTTGAGCTACCAAAAGGTAAAGAAGTCATTGGAGTTAAATGGGTCTATAAGACCAAGTGCGATGCTGAAGGCAAGATAGAAAGACACAAGGCAAGGCTGGTTGTCAAATGATACAAGCAGCAGTATGGAAGAGACTATGAGGAAACTTTCGCACCGGTTGCAAGAATGGAAACCGTGAGAGTAGTGGAAACCGTGAGAGTAGTGCTATCCATAGCAGCACAAAACAAGTGGAAAGTTTACCAGATGGACATGAATTCAACATTCCTAAATGGAGTGTTAAATGAGGAGGTCTATATTGAACAACCTCTAGGCTATGAGAAGAAAGGCCAAGAACACAAAATATGCATATTGAAGAAAGCTCTTTATGGGCTTAAGCAAACGCCAAGAGCGTGGTACAGTAGGATAGATCTCTATCTACTGGAAAATGAGTTTGACAAATGTGAGGGAGAACCCACCGTCTACATCAAAGAAAAATATGGTAAAATTTTAATTGTTGTCTTATATTTTGATGATGTTATTTTCACAGGTAATGATGATCAACTCATTAAGAATTTTAAATCAGTCATGAAAGAAGAATTTGAAATGACTGACATGGGTTTCTTGAGATACTTCTTATGCATAGAAGTAGATCAAAATGAAAATGGAATTTTTATCTCTCAAGCGAGATATGTAAATGAAGTATTGGGCAGATTTAATATGCAAGAGTGCAAGGCAGCGATCACTCCCATGGTAATGGGATTAAAACTCAGCAAAGAGGACAGCATCAAGGATTTTGATCCTAGTTTATATAAGAGCATAGTTGGCAGCTTCATGTATTTAACAGCAACTGGGCCAGACATAATGTTTGCTGTTAGTTTAATTTCCAGGTTCATGGAGAGGCCAAAGGAAGCACATTGGCAAGCAGCGAAAAGAATTCTGAGGTATGTTAAAGGTACTAAGAGTTTTTGCATCTTATATAATGTTTCAGAATGTTCAGATTTAGTTGGCTACACTGATAGTGATTGGGCTGGAAGTATAGATGACCGGAAAAGCACTTTCGGCTATGTTTTTCACATGGGTTCAGGAGCCATTTCATGGGCTTCTAAGAAGCAATCCATTATAGCATTGTCTACATCAGAGGCTGAATATGTGGCAGCTACAGCAGCAGCATGCCAAGCAGTGTGGATGACAAGAATGTGGAGGAGCTTAGGCCAAGAGCAGGCAAAAGCAACAGTGATTTCTTTGTGACAATAGCTCAGTTATTGCATTATCAAAGAATTCAGTGTTTCATAAGAGAACGAAACACATCGACACAAGGTTTCATTATATGAGGGAATTGGTGAGCAATGGAGAAATTGTCCTACAACATTGCAGGACTCAAGAACAGGTTGCAGACATTTTGACAAAGCCATTGGACCAGAAAAGCTTTGAATTTTTGAGGAGATGTTTGGGTATGATTGAATGCCCAGCAGTTGAAATTAAAGGGCAGTGTTGAAAGTATAATTTCAACTGCGCATCGGGTGAGCGATTCGGCTTGGAGCGATTCAGCTTGGAGCGATTCAGCCGATGACCAACCGCCGATATCGCATCGGCGAAATAACAGTGGAGGAATTATAAAGTTTTCTTATGTCAGCGATGTGCGATCGCCGATATCGCATCGGCGAAATGGGAGCGTGAAATTATAAAGTTGCTTTTGTTATTTGCGATGAGCGATCACCGATATCGCATCGGCGTATCGCTATCGAGGTTTCAAGTGAAGCATGACCTTTTATAAATAAGCAATCGCCGATGGGCTGGACCCGACGATGGTATTACTTTCTTTTAATAGATTATCGGGTCCACAATATTTTCGCAATCGAGGAAACCAAGGGTGAACAATTTCTCATATGTGAGTGCTATGCGATGAAGCTCGGACCCGATGGGTTTCCAAAGTCAAATTGAATTATGGTTGAAGTACAGGCCTGCAAAATGAATTCAACGTGAAGTAAAAGTTACATTACCGTAAGTTTTGTCAGTAAAACAGTAAATGCAAATTTACTGAGGGTTGGTAAGTTTAGGTGATGTTTTTAATTTTATTATTTTTCTATTTCACCAGGAGTATGGGCATAGGTAAATGTCAGTAAAATCATTTAATTTTTATTATCTTCTTTTACGGCAGCATGGCAAGAAAAAACGTATGCAAGTTTTTTTTGGTTGTCATATATAAATGTAATGTTTCATTTTTTTTGTGGTGTAAGTGCAAGAGAGAAGGGAAGCACAGCAATGCGTAAGTGATTTTCTTTTGCAAAAGGATCCACGCAGCAGCGTGAGAAATGTATATGTAATTTTCACACTACAGTGAATTGTAATTGGTGAATCCCTCTGTGAAAGAGGAAGATCATAATCTGTAACTGAAATGTTTTAATGAACAGAAATATTTGGTGTGCAAAACTCTGTCCGCTGCTCAAGATTTTTTTTTATGTTTCCGCTGTGTTAAAATTCCTGTGGAGAAACAGAACATTGTCTCTGTGTGCAAATTTTTATTATTGTTTTTGGGATTTTACCACAAAAATTCCCAACATAAATTACGAATGATAAACCATGTGCCCTACCTAACTCCAAACCTTTGACCCTATCCCTAAATCGTATACTTACCTATGAAGACAAGGAGAAGCCTTACTCCTAGTGATAGAGGCAAGCTGCTACTATACCATATCCTTTTTCTGCAAGTGCAACCAGCTATAGCCTGCTGCACGGCATTTAATGCATACTAATAATAATAGGTTGCACAATATTGGATCTCTATTACTTTTAAATTGGATAGTGTGCATTGTAGGTGTGCAACTAATTTACAAACTCCTAGTCTAAGTGGCTTACAATTTTGTACACGAAATAAAGAAATTTTGGCTCAAAATTTTTGAAATCTTGCTTACAAGTCGCCAAGATGTTTTTATTGTGTTGAATTTATTTTTACATTAAAAAAATATAAATACTATTAAAATAAACTATTCCTCCAATAATATTTCTTGATTTTTTTTACCAAATTTAAATCAGAGATTCCCTATTGGAACTAAATATTTTTTTGTAGAAAGAGCTTCGGCGTGATTCACATAAAAAGATCATTGTCGACGCGTTTCGAACTAACTAGTGTGGTTCATCGTGTCCTCACGATGAACCACACTAATTGGTTCGAAACGCGTCCACAATGATCTTTTTATGTAAATCACGCCAAAGCTCTTTTTACAAATATGATAGATCACAGAAACCTCAATTCTATAAATACTTTTTTTTACCAAATTCAAATCATAGATTCCCATCAAAACTAAATTGTGGCCGTGTTACACAAGACCGTTTGTAAATACCTTAAAATATCAAATAGCAAATTTGGCAAGCAAATAGCTCATCAAAGGGTGATTTATCCGTCAAAACTCAGAAATATTTTCAAAATGTTGTTATTCTTTGTTTGTAGCTATTAAATTGGTAATCATAACCGTCGAATCTGACAGACTGTTCCGTTTTCAAATTCGAACCCTAATCGCCGGGGTCAGTCAAACGGTCCCTTTCAGCATGACAAGCTGCCCTGACCAATAACGATCGAGTAATGAAATTCTCCATCCAACGAGTATTGTACTGCTACGTTTTAGTGCATTGCTGGAGTAACTCAGGCGTTTAAGAGCTCCACCTACGAAATCTAGCGTTTTATTACTCTCAAATATTATCTAGATTTTTGACCTGGAGCTTTTCAACGTTTTTTCAAAGCTTGAATTTTAAGGAAAAGGGAGATGAAACAATGGTGTAATCCAAATATGGTGTAATTTTTGTTTGGAAAATAATAAATTTTTTCAGTTTAAATTTTCAAAATTTTTGGTTAATTTTAAATTTAGGAATTTTGCGTACTCCAGTTTTTTGATAGTGTGACATCTATTTCCAAAGAATTGATTTAAACACTTTTACAGTGAAGTTTCTAGAAAAGTTTTTTACCAAATTCATTAAAAAAAAAAATTATCTAATTGAATTGTCAACTTATTAGAAAAAAACCTCATAGATGCTGCGCCACAAATGTCTGAGACTATCTGAGAACACAAATTTAGTCTATACTATAGAGGTTTTGGAAACATTTCTACTCTATTTTCCCATTTAGTTGATCCAGAATCTGTTAGAATCACAGGTTTGGCAACCCTATAATAAAACCGACCCTACTTTTACACTTGTGATAATGACACCTGGATCTTCAAACATGGCAAACCTCCACAGTTTCACTGTTCGAAAGATGGCTCAATTTTGAACGTCTAAAACTGTCCAAACTGTGCACTAGTCCACTTTCTTTTACTTGGCCAGGACTAGACGGAAAATTGCGAAGGCGAATAAGGATATTAGGTGCATGGCCATGCAATGCACCGCACTGCAATCGAGCAGGACAGACGCTAGAAAAGATCCAGACTTCAAGAAATGTACTCTCACGAAATGCAAAAACCTGCCAGAGCATGATGAGCCTAATAAAAATCCTTTGGTTGCTTGAAAATTCAACGGATGGTGCATTGGAAACCAGAACCCTCTACTTGTTACTGCAAACAGAACCTTTTTGTTCAAATAACAATTATTTCTTAAGTAATAAAAAACCTTTTGGTTGCTTGAAAATTCAACGGATAGTGCATTAGAAACCAGAATCCCTCCACTTGTCACTGCAAACAGAACCTTTTTGTTCCAATAATAATTATTTATTACGCAATTCGACTTGTCGGACGCTCAGGCCGTTGACAGGAGAATCTTGATCCAATAAGGGATCAAAACAGAGGTTGGAAAGGATCAGATATGGAGGCACCGACCTCCGCCTCCTCCTGACATAACGTTAGCATTATTAGCTCCCCGAGGTGCAGTAATCGGTATTACTCTGCTTCTTCTTACGTGCTACCATAATTATAGAGATAAAAACTGTTACCCGAGTTTTATGTCAGACCTCTTAGCATAAAATTTTATTGCATACGCTGCATAATAGGACGACCAGGTAATGGCAACAATGTACAGACCGAGACCACCGGACAAAACTCTACTGGCAATAATAATACTTCTACAATTGCTTCCTTGTTTGGCTACTTCTACAATTGCTTCCTTGTTTAGCATCTTGTTAACGTGGCAAAATTACCTCCAATTGCAACCTGTTTATTCGAGCCTCTGTTGTCATTAGTACCGAGCTGAGCTGAGTTGCTCTCGTAGTCATGAGTTTCTCATGCTTCGATTCTGATGCCAAGCCACTCGTGCTAACAGTCCATATGGAGAAACCCACAACCTCGTTTTGTTTGGGATACTCTTATATTTTCATTGGTCCCGATGTAACTGCCCACATTCTCCCCTGACTTGGTAGGCTTACTAATAGGAAAGGGAGTTGTTTTTAGTGTGATTTTTTGGATTTTTTGGTGGCGGAATTTGGTGGAAAAATTTGACGTGAAATCTTGATTTGTGTTATTTAAACTAGTTTTTGACTGTATATATGGATTCAGCGCCCTCTAAAACCCCTAGGGCACTTCTATTGCACAAGATTACCAATGAAAGCTTGTGATTTCAAGAAATTCCTAGGATATTTTAGGGAAATTAGACTAGAAAAACCTACCATAAAAGCTTCCAAAAAGTCACACTAAAGACAACTCCATGTCTCACCACTTACATAAAATACATATATCTCCCCCTATTGATAAAACAGGTGATTCCAATGTCATTTCATAAGATAATATAGATGATTTATTTAACTGGAATATAGAAATATGTAAGACACCTATGATTGAAAATAATATAATTGTTATATACTATATATATATATATATATTATTATATATATATTTATTTTTTATTTATTGTTAATATATTTAAATATAATAGTATTTTTGTTATAATGATGTTTTAAATGGAATGTTATAGTGAACTAATAACCCATAATATTGAGTTAATTAAAAAATATATTATATAGTGTAATAGTAGTAGTAGTTTTTCGAAATAACTAATGTAACATTTCTCGGTAAACCTCGTGTAAAAGTACATAGGACTACGAATTTTTTTATGGAATTTAATAATATGTAATAATCTAAATTCAGTTATTCCATATTCCTTAACTAATCGTTAGATAAAACCATGTTATCACAAAGAGTAACTTTACGAATAGAATAGTAAGTTACATAACCATTAAAAACCATTGACGTAGCATAATAACATAAGGCTTCCTGTTGTAATCTTACATCATTTTCGTCGTTCATTTAATTAGGCTAGTTAATCACATGTGTGATGATAGAAGTGTCAACATCATGTAACAATGCAACAACATTAGAATGAGTACAAAAGGAAAATACATCATTGGACAATGGTATACCTTGGAAACCCCTTAGGGAAAAATGAACAAACGTTTAATTTTATTAAACATCTCGTAAGCGTATTCATCCCCCTATCAATGGTTGTAAGGGAGTCCATCCCTTGACCATTTTCATAACATCTGGCAAAGAAATATCATCATAAATACAACATAACTAGCTAGAAGCTACTACATTAATCATGCTATCATTTATCCACATATCCTTGCACATGTCCTTGTGGCCTCATTGGTTTTATTGGTGGATTATCCTACAATTGACATTCCTTCAATCTGCATGAATCACTAGTTCTTTTCTCTCCATAATGTCAAATATAATTCATCATTTGCATGAGTTACAATCATTTCCTATAATTACTATTTTCTGCAAACTCCAACATCCAGGTAATAAATCTTTTACTAGTTATGCTTCAAGCATCTTTTCATGTGCATAATTAAATTGCATACAAAGTATTGATACATGATTTTTTTTTAACGCTTCACATGCATTAATTAAAAGTACATAGCTACCAAAACATGTCTATTTATATTTACATATGAATCATTATGACACTTGTCGGTCCATCCATAACTCACATGCATAAGGTAAATATATAAAGATTATTGAAGCATTCTCACTTATCCGCACTTCACATCTATCATGAGAAATGGAATTAGTTATATTCTACTTCTACCTACAGGAAAATGATGATATTAAAAATTAATCTCCTTGGTTATCATCCTCTTCATACAAGATAAGGGCAATATTTCCCATGATGAACAACAAACTATTATGTCTTTGCACAATACACATTATTTTTCAAAAGAACAACCACCATAACCAACCATATTCTTTTAAAGGAAACTAACACATTAGATACAATCTTTGTGCATGTGATTTCATATTCTTTTTCCAGACAAATTAGCCTAAGGAATTATCATATTGATATATGTAAACACATATTAGACTAACAACTTATTATATTGATACATGTAAAGACATTTTGTTTTTCAAAATAAAGCTAACACCATGAATTTTTTTCCTACATGCAAATACTTAATCCTTTCTGAAAGAAAACTAACACAATCTTGCATGAAAATACATAATCTTTCCAAAATAAACTAACACAACACATATTCTTTTTCAAAAACTAATACGTAGTTGTTGTTTATGTGTACAAATTCCTTTCCAAAAAACTAATACAATATTTATTATTTATGTACACAAGTTTTTTTACAAGAAAAATATTATTATTTATGTGCACATGTTCTTCTCCAAGAAAACTATTATGTGCACATGTTATTTTCCAAGAAAACTATTATGCGCACATGTTATTTTCCATGAAAAATGTACAATAATTATTATTTTTGTGCACATATTCTTTTATAAGAAAACAAATACAATAGTAACTATGCAAATAATATCTCTCCGCACACAAATCGACTCTCATGACAACTTTTCTCTTAACTCTCCTCTAGAGCATCTACGCGTTTTTTTTTTTTTTGTAAATTAGGCTACTTCTATTATTATACAAAAGGTTACAAAAAGATTACATCGAGGCAGGCCCCATAATTCACCATTCGGAGATGGATTTAGCACAGCTAGACACCTAACCTTGATAACTAGAGGACAGACACTTGTCACAGACCATAACTGGAAGACCAACAGACTGCCAAAAAAACCATAACCAGCCGAGAGATAGACAAAATGACCCAGACATTACTAACAGTCCCAGACTGTATCCCAAGAGTGTTACAGATTACATTATAACAACACACATAGGCGCGTTTGAAAACCGCGTGCGACCTGAATAGAGCTGAGCAATGCTCGAGCTTTACAGAAAAAACCCCACTAAGAAGGCAGAGAACAAGAAATACCAGACAAACTCCATTGAAATGCCAGAACCACCACCAGAACGCCCTGGAGACAGGCTCAAGCATCCACAGAGGTGGAGGGCTGCTCCTCCACAATCCTGCAACCGTATTGATCCGACGCACTTGAATCCGTGTAAGGCGCATTATCTTTTGTCGGCTCGCTTGGATCCGCCACCGCACCCGAGGTTTCCACAGGCTGAGCTCTTTGACATAGGACTGGATAAGGAGGCCTTTGTTCCTTAGAGACTTCTGGTGGAACTGCATTGTCACATTTCTCAATTCGAACAGATACATAGTATGTTGAATTATCCAGTGAGCATGGGAAGCGAAACCGAGTTGAAGGATGCGAGCTATGCTCGCAGGCAGCAGCACGAGCACGCCCTCTGCCTCTCCCGCGGCCTCGCCTTACACCCCGTGAGTCGATTCCATCTTAGGAGGATTCTGTGGAGTGGGGGGAGCGCTAAGGATTGGCTCTGCCTCTGGCACCTCCCCGAGACCCGCCCCTGCGACTGCTAAGGCGAAGCCATTCTCGCGGCATTCTGAAATGAAATGAACAGTGAAACTGGAGTGGAAACTGCACAGAGAGATTTGGCTCCTCGAATCCAAAGGCCCAGGGAGCCAAGAACTCAGGCCCAAGGACGTGGAGACTTGCGGGGGCACAGAGGGCAGGAGATGCCCGACAGCAGAGACACACAGGGGCGCAACAAGCATAAACACCCAGAACCGACCAAACAAAAACTCAGGAGCATGAAATTGACAGACCGTATGAACAGGACACTCAGAGGAGGAGACCAAGGCCTTCAGAGTCGAGGGCCGAGGTCTAAACCTCTGAAACCTCCTCCCAGACCCAAAAACCAGCTGCAAACCACACCAGCGATATCCCCAGAGCAGAACAACAGACCAAACGGAATGAAAGAAGTGAATTACCTACACCGGCTCGCAGTAAATATACTGCGCGGAAACTATCCAGGCCATGTGCGAACCAACGCAGAGCAGCTGCAGACCAAATGTCGAAGGAACTGAACTCGAGCGAGGCATAATGCGTGGGTGGCTGGCTTCAGGTTGATTTTACTGCCCGCCTTCAAGTTAATGCGACGGGGGTGGCAGGCCCTTAAATGAACCGGACAGATGGCGGGACTGGGCTGCCACTTGCCCAGTGGGAAGCCCGCCTCTGTACCTTCCCATTTAATGTTCACCCGCAGCCGGGAGATGAAGATCCTGGAGCACCAAGGAGTGGCAATCCTGTTGAAGTTGTATATCCCCTGCATCATGGAGAGTGCCTGAGTAATGAGGAAATTGCAGGTCCACCCCTTGGTTGGCCAATCTATCTGTTACCCGATTGGTCGTTCGCCTAACATGCTTGAAAAGGATGTTGTTAGGGCGCCAAAGCCTTTCTTCCAATGTTTCTAGCCTGCTGAGTAGCCTCCAGCTGGAGGCTATTTTGGCCGCTGTGGTTCCTGCTTGAATTCTAGTATCCACATTGATAAGGATCAGTGAGTCTCCCTCCACCTCCAACGGATAGAAATTATGTTGATCAACCAAGCAAATTCCTTTCCACATGCCTTCCAATTCGGCAACATTGTTGGTGTTTTTGCCTATCGAACCATAGTAGATGTGCTCAACTAATCCTTTGTCATTTCTGATTACGCCTCCATATCCTGCCGGGCCAGGATTTCCTTTAGCTGCACCATCAAAATTCAATTTGAAAGTTGAGCTTGCGGGGGGGAACCATTGTGAGGGGGAGGTGGTCTTGAGAGTAGTTCTGGAATTGACTTGCAAAGAACATGATATGTTAAGATTCCAGGAATTCCAGATGAGCTGCTCTTGAGGGGAAGTTGGCCAGTCAGTTTCTAGCCATGATCGGAGCGCCAACGTTTCTTGGAGGTTATGCTTTAAGAGGAGCCAGAGGATTTCTACGGGTCTTCTACTATTGTTGAAGACCCTGTTGTTCCGTTCCTTCCATAATATCCAATAAAGAAACCCTGGAACGAGGTTCCATAAAGAATTCATAATGGGGCTTTGATAAAGCATCTACGCGTTCTTGTTTCACATGAAAACTTCTAATTATTTTAATGATTGGTGGATCCATTCATCCATCTGTCTATGGTAGATTTCCTCCATTGAACTAAGGTGATGAATGAATAACATAATGCTATGGATGACAACGCACACTAAAATAGTCAATGTAATGAAAGTATATAGAGTAACATAAGTCAATCATCATTCATTTTTTTATCATTAGTGCATCCTTTTTTCAAAAGAATAGGTTTATGGAGGATACAAAATGAAAAGAAGGTAACTAAGAATTTGTTAACTTCTAACTAATTTTTGATGGAGCTTGTTATATATATATATATATATATATATATATATATATATATAATATAATATATATATATATATATATATATATATATTAAATTTCTAATATTTTATTTTGTAAATATATTAGTTTTTATGAGAGTTTTTACAGTAGGGATATTAGAACTAAATTTTCGAGAAATTCTCATTACCATTAAAAACTAGTGTTGTAGGAAAGCATAGTCCCTACCATTCAAATAGGAATTATGCTTTCAAAAAAATTGCAAAATGATATATGAAATGGAAAAAATAATTGCCTACTGAGTGACAAGGAGTTGTATAAATTTGGGTGGATAGTAACCATTAAAAAATATGCACATTTACATTTTTACTCCTACTTTTTAAACTATCAAACACCACACAAATAATCGTGAAAAATAAATCATGGTATGTATATTTATTTACATCTTGTTCGTATCCAAATTTCACGTAAATACTCGCTCATTATGGTGGGTAGTAATTGATGGCAAATATGTTATTTATATGAGTATGAGTTATTTTCAAGGATTTTTGTTTTAGGTTATTTAATAATGAAAATTAATTGCGCAAATATCTGTAAACCATGGCATAAATATTATAAGTTCACTAAGAAATCATGGGAAAACATTGAGGTAAATATCCATATCTCATTGTATTGTGCAAAGGATGCATTAAGACCTTCAAGTTATGTCCCAATGAAATGTTTGAATGAATATATATATATATTATATAATTATTATATATATATTATATATATATAGTCTCTTTAGTAATCAATTTGTTTCTATTTCTTCATTCTTTGTATTAATTTTTCCTATTAATATGAGTATATTTTAGTGATAGCTTTTTCTTCTTTTTTTTTTTCTATTTTCTAAATAAGTCTAAAATTTATTATTGTAACATAATGATACATGGAGGCTTTGGCCTCTGCTGTTCAGTGCCAAGGTTCATGGCATATAACATCAAAAGCAAGATTGAGACTCCCCAAAAATGGGAAACCAATCCAGTCCAAAAAAAGAATTTGTTGCCCATCCAGGGGAAACCAGCATATGAAAATGTAGCAAAATTCTGTTGACTTCATTTTCAAAACTAATGATTTGCTCAAAAATTCATAAAATAAACCTATAGATGTGATTTCAAAAAACGTGATAGCTGAAGACACGTAGTGAGTCATGTGTCATGCAATGTTGATAGGTGTTCTTCAGTAGACGAGTGTTGTTTAGTGATGAAACATCTGTATTTGTCGAAGTCATCCTCATCATTTCGCGATGCACCTGTATCATCCTTTGCCTGAGGTTCTTGATTTTTCTCCTCTACAAAGGTCTTGCTTTGAGCATTGTCCCTCTTCTCCATTGCAGAGGCTGGGTTTCCTTAATTATTGGATGGCTCCTCATGGAAAGTGACTATGACGGTGGATTTAATGAGTGGTTGGTTTAGAGAGCAGTGATAGATGAATTGGGCCGAATGATGGGGTTGCTGAGAGCTAGAGGGGATGTCAGTGGCTCAAATGGCGTTTTGAAAAGGGTGGGAGAGGATAGCTCTTGGGTAGCTTCTGCCACTGCGAGTATCTGGAGAATGGCCTGAGACGTAATTAGCCAAGGAGGTGGAGGAGTCTGAGACTAGTGAAGGTGGAGAGCGAGGCATTCTGCCTCCATTGCTACCTCTTTCACTAGGCATTCAATGGAGAGGTCATGGAATGATGGCGTGGGGATGAAGAGAATGCGTGTGAGAGGTCGGCACTGAGTGGGGCTCAGAGATAGAAGGCTTAGCAGGCTCAAAATTGAGATGTAGGTTGCAAATTATACTTTGAGAATAATGGATGCCCTATCCAAACTTGATGCAGCAGAGAATGTTGTAGCGCCTGCCCGTAGCAGTGTGTGAATTTGGCTCCACTATAGCCAGGGGACATTGGCAGCTCAGAGGCATATGATTAGAGACAGAGGAAGTGAGTAACATATTACCGAGGGTGCCATGATGAAGAGCCGAGGTAGGTTGGTGTGGCCGAGTCGATTTAAGTGCCAAATTAAATGGCATTTACTGCTGCTACGAGGTAGTTTTATGGCTTTGTGTGCGGGTTTATGGGTGGCCATGTGGCTATGCCACTTCCCATCCCGTTCCTCTATCGTCAGTTCAGTCCCTGCGTACACCTGCATCCGAGAGTTTTGCTTCGTTATGCACTAGGTCAGTACATTCTTGTAATTGAGTTCTATCATTAAGGATGGTGAGGGATCCTGATTGGAGTACTTGATCATGTTGTACCCTTCTATTTACCAACAGATCAACAACCTTGTTGCCCTCTCTCTTGACATGAGTGAAGGTGATAGCTCTCCTGTTTTTTAGCCATTGCTCAATTAGTTCTAAATGAGCCTCTAGTCTCCAACTAGTAGCCACTTTTGAAGCCAAGGTCCCTAGTTGTATTTGGTTAGCCATGTTGATGAGGATTTGGGAATCCACTTCTATTTTAATAGGGTGAAAATTATGTTGACGAGCCAGACACATTCCCTACCATAATCCTTCCAGTTTTGTTGAGTTATTCGTATCCCAGCCAATTGAGCCAAAGTATAGTAATAAAGGTTTGCCTTCATGATTCTTGAATATGCCTCCATATCCTGCTTTTCTTGGGTTACTTTTTAAGGCTCCATCGAAGTTTAGCTTGATCACATTTGTTGGAGGGGGATTCCATTGAGTGGACGGCCTAGTAGTGGTAGTGGAGATGTTGTGATCCTCCTAAACTTACAAAATCAGTATATTCCAATTCTCCCAAATATTTTGTTCCTGTGCCTGAGTGAGGAGGTCCTCTGCTTGCCATTTCTAGAGAGCCAAGTTTTCTTGAATGTTCTGGAAGAAATTGCTCCAAATGATGTCCCAGGGAGTGCATTGGTTTTTAAAGATTCGTTGTTTCTTTCCTTCCAAATTGTCCATAGAAGTAGACCCAGTAGGATTGTCCATAGAGAATTTAGAAGCTTACTGTTATAGGGAGTAGGGGCCCTATTATGAGGGTATTTGTGATGTCCCCCGAGTTTCTGCAAGCTCTTTGACACCTGAAATTGAGTTTTTCCCATAATTGGTTGGCCAAGTTGCAAGAATCCATGAGGTGCTAAATGGTTTCTCTTTGTTTCTTGCAATTTGGGCAATATGAAGGTCCATGGAACCCTCTTTTAGTGAGATTTTCCCATGTAAGAAATCTTTTATGATGTAGCAACCATGTGAAAGTAGATACATTGGGCCATATTCCATGGGTCGATATGCATGCCCAAACGGGGTCCACTGGTACCTATGCTTGTAGCATCAACCCATATGCCTCCTTTGTTGTGAATGTCCCTCGCGGTGTGCATCCCCATCTTAAAATGTCTTTCTTGTTTGTATATCTGATTTTCCTATTGCTGAGCTCCATGTGCAATGCTTTGTAGTAGTCTTTCGTTTCTTGATGAATTGTCTGTTCGGCTTTTTTCCATTGCCTGAATCCTTGATTGATGGATTCAGTCCAGTGCTGAGAGACTTTTTCACTCTGGTTAATGGCATTTTCCTTAATATTTTGAGGAGGGATGGCTTCTAACATTTTGGGTCGTTGTTGCCATGAGTCAAACCAAAATTGAGCAGTGCCACCATCTCTTATATCCCAGAAATTATGTTGTTGTATTAGTGCTCTATGTTGTTTTTCTGCATTCCAAATTAGAGAGCGTACATCAGTATTGGTGATTCTGATTAGCTCTTTCGGTGGTCTATTATTCGCATATTTTGCAGTCCAAAGTTTGGCCCATGGTGTGTGTGGGCTTGATACCCATTGCCACTATAATATTGCCTCCATCAATGCATTACTATGCTGAGGATCCCTCAGTCAAAGGCCTCCCTACTTTTCTGGTGTGCAAAATGTCGACCATTTTACTAGTGGCCATTTGCGACTTTGCCCTGAGGATCCCCAGAGAAAGTTGCACTATATGTCCTTGATCATTTTGAGCACCCATTTTGGCATTGTGAGAACTGAGAAGAGGTATATAGGCATAGTTTGTAGTACAACTTTGACTGGAACAAGCCTGCTTGCTATATTGAGGGCTCTGTAAGTCCATAGAGATAGGAAACTTTCAATTTTCTCTAGGAGAAGCTGCCAGGATGCGTGATTTATATCTGAGTCTATCAGTGGTGCACCCAAGTATTTGGACGGTATATTGGCAATAGAAAAGACTATGATTCGGGCATTGAATCTTTCAGTTATAGGGTGAGTGTGGAAGAAGAAGATTTGAGACTTAACAATGTTTATTGTGGTTCCTGAATCCATAGAGAAGGTATCTAACAGGGATTTGAGAGAATAAGCTTCGTGGACTGAGGGGTACTCAAAAAACATATTATCATCCGTTTGATGAGTGATGGCAGATGTACCATGGAAAGAGATGCCTCTGAGGTCTTGGCAGTGAAGAGCATGCTTTATAGGGTGACCTAAGCCTTCTGCCATGAGGACAAAAATAAAGGGAGAGAGGGGATCTCCTTGACGAATTCCTCTAGAGGGGGAGAAGGGGCGAGATGGGACACCATTAACTAAGATGGAGAAAAAAGTGGAGGATATTAGATTCATAACCCATCTGACCCAAGTCGAGCTAAAGCCAAAGGCAGTGAGCATTTGTTTTATGTATGTCCAGCTCAATTTCTCAAATGCTTTAGATAAATAAGTTTTAAGAAGCATACATGCCTATTTGTTGTGCTTTAAGGTGTGAATGATCTCATGCATCAGGACTATGCCATCAAGGATTTGACGTCCCTCCATGTATCTTGATTGTTCCTGCAACATAAGTAATGGGAGCAATGGCTTGAGGCAATTGGTGATGACCTTCAAGATGATTTTGTATATAACCTTACAGAGTGTTATGGGTCTGGACCTCTCCAGAGTGCTTGGCTGGTCTTCTTTGGGGATGAGAGCTATGAATGTAGCATTTAGAGACGGAAGAAACCAGTGCATGGTTCTAGACTCATCTACTACCTTCCAGACCTCCGATCTAATGAGATCCCAGAAGTGATGGAAGAAGTTGGAGGTGAAGTTGTTAGGTATATGCTAAAGAATTTTGTTTATAGCAGGTTGCATATCTGTTAGCGGCTCTTGATGTACCATTTTGAGATGGGTGAGGAGTTCTCTCTCAATGTCTTCATGTCTCTCTAGTCATTCTCCATGTTGATTTTGAAGATGTGCAATGGTATTATGCATTCTTCTCTAGATGGTGGTGCGATGAAAGAATTTGGTATTTCTTCCCCCCCCCCTTCTAACCATATAATTCTCGATTTTTTTCTCCATAGTATCTCCTCTTTCTTCCTTTTGTCTTCTAGCTGAGTGAGGAGATCTTGTTCTTGATTTGCTAGTGTTTTGGTTCTTCCACCTTCAACAATTCTTTCCTGGAGTTCATTCATGCTTTTCTCAACTATTTTTTGAGCTTGAAAAATGTTGCTGAAGGTGGAGTGATTCCATCGCTTGATTTTCTTTTTAAGATTCTTTAGCCAGTGTTGGAATTGATATATGATTGACCCTTTTGGAGGAATGAAGTTTTCCCAGGCTGTGTTGACTATGTTTTTGAAATCTGGATGTGAGAGCTAGAAAGTTTCAAATCGGAAAGGCTTTCTCATAGAGTCTCCTCCTCTTCACCACTGAAGTGAAATGGGCCAATGATCTGAGCTTGATAGAGGTGGGATTGAGGTTATGATGTCACCTCCCAGATGAACGGAATTGTCTGAAATGAGAAATTTGTCCCGCTGAGATGCAATTTGTTGGGATCCTGACCTTTTGTTATTCCAAGTATAGATTCCATTATTTAATGGAAACTCTATCAACCAATTATTTTGTGTATAGTCTCTGAATCATATACTTTCATTGTCCAACTTAACTCTGCCACCTTTTTCTTCCTCCAGTTTAGTGATCATGTTGAAATCCCCACCTGTAATCCATAATGGGTGGGTTCTGGTGGAATTGAGAGCTTCCAAAGTATTTAGCAGTGCAATATTTAGCATTGAGTCTTGAGGAAAATATACATTTGATAGATGACCATGTATATTGGTTCCTACGTTGTGAAAGGTGGCTTGTATAAGATGATGAGAGGCATGAAATTCTGTGAGTAATATAGCTTATGTATTCCAAGCGATGGTGATTCCTCCCGATGCACCAGATGCATCTACCATAACGGTTTGACATCTTGGCCAAGCTTTGGATAGAATATAGCCCAATGTTTTACTGTTGCATTTTGTTTCTTGCATGAAGAAGATATGGCGTTTTTCATGCTGTATCATGTTTGCTATCATTTTTTATTTCCCAGGACTGTTGAGCCCTCTTAAATTCGATGAGACGAGCTTCATGGTTGACTAGTGGGTAACGATCTATAGTACTTGGTTAACTTGGAGCATCTGCCTGACTCCACCAGCATTTCCCCAATGAGGATGGTTCTTTGCAGATCTGTCTTTCTAGCCCTTTTCCTACCATCTCTGTTCATATTCTTCCCATCGCAGTTGTTGCCTAGTTGTATGCCTAAGGTTCTCTGCTGATGCACTCTTGAAAGGACTACTTCCAAATTTTCAAGCTGCCTATCTAGAATTTTATTGAAATCTTTCTTTTTGCAAGCTTGTTCCAGACTGTAGAGGTCTAGGTCTCCCAAGTCAAAGCTCTCTAGTTCCTCTTCCATGTGGCTTTGTTGGATACTCTCAGGCATTGAGTTAGCTGTCTTGGCTAGATCTAATAAAAGACTGTCGATATCCATTCCTTCCGCCTACCCTAGGACTATATTTGTCTCTTGGAAGGGGATGGATTAAGAGGTTGCTTTCTTTGGATCAATATTTTTAGCATTCAAAGGCAGACTAGACTTGTTGAGTTTAGGTAAGGTGGATGGCATGTCAGATGGTTCAGCTATTTTGGACATTTCTGCTTCTCGCATGGCTTGTTGTGATAAAATATCAAAGATATTACTGGTGGAGGGTGTAGAGAAATTGGGCGGGGGATTTTTGTGGACATGAGGGGGCTTTTTCGTGTGTTTCTTTCGATTGGCAACCTTGGTGAACCCTTCAGAGTTAGATTTTTCCGAGTGATCACTAGTTTTGGGGGAGGCATTTAAGGGACAGTCAAGGAATAGATGGCCATTAACGTGGCATTTTCTACATCTAAAGGGCACATGTTCATAATCTATGGGTTGTATCCATTCAAAATCATCATGAAGAAGGCTTACCGAATCCGTTAGGGCTTTGCTGATTCACATATATACGTAAATGAGAGCATATCATGTGTACCTGTAGAGCTTTGTTTCCTCTACTATCTTTATGAATTCTCCTAGTCCATTGCCTATGGCATTGAGTGATTCTTCATCCCAATATTACAGAGGCAAAGAGTACATTCATATCTACACTGGCGCCCAGCTGAAGTCCTCCTTGTCTTGATTGAATCTTTCAATCCAATCTCTTAAATACAGACCCGCTGCATGAAAGAAATAATGGCCACCATCTAATATTCTATTCTTGTCTTTGATGTAGTTGAGTATAGCAGTGAAAAATCCTCTCGGCGCTAGATGTAGGGTAACATGTCCTTTTGGTTTCCATTTTGAAGTAATCCATCCTTGCAGGGCTTTCTCAATTAGCCAGTAACCAATGAATTTATCGATAAGTGCACGGTCCTTCATAAACTGTATTTTGGGAATTGATTTGATGGCTTGGTAGGTCGATCTTGGGGTGATCTGTTGTGATGGGCTTGCATATGGACAATTTTTCCTTTATGGGTTCTTCAGGTCCCGTGGAGGTCATCTCCTTCCCTTTGTTCAGATCTTCTGCCTCCTGCTACTAGGTGGATTGGTTCTGCGTCTGTATAGTTGTTCCATCAGTTTCATCATTATTCCAGTGTGGGCTTCGATTGTCAATGTTGCCTATGGGGGGAGGCCCTCTGGCCTCCCCCATCTGGATGTTCATTAGGTGGACTCTGTTAGCGTGACTACACTAGCGCTTGAGAGACTACGTCACTGCACTAGATGCCTGTCGCACCTGTGCTGCTGCCATGGAAGGGTTTGTCAGATAACCTTGTCTGCCATGATTCCTCTGTGCCAAAACTTCTACGTTAAGTTATATTTTAGTAATAGTTAAACTTAATTTTAATTATTTATTAATATTGAAATGAAAATGAAAATTATATCAAATAAACACAACATCCACATATTTTCATAATGTTGAAACTTATGCTCTTTATTGTTGCATAAATAATTTCATGACACAAATATATTTTCGTAACACTCAAAGTTATACTTTAATGCTCAAATAGATTTCCAAGAAGCGTTGTGTGAAACTTTCATTGCAACATTAAGTAATGTATTAATTCTTCTACATCAATAGTTATGATGACAATGACTGTGGTGGTGATTGTGGGGATACTTGTTACTCTTCCCTCTCCCATGGGACAACATGATTGGCAAATACAATGACAACGATAGTGGCGGTGTTGGTAGAAGATAATTATTACTATTTCCTTTCCTATTTTCTATGTTATGATTGTGGTAATGTAAATATAATATTTAGGTTTGGAATTTCAAAATTGTTTTGGGGTTTTAAAGTTAATTTTTTTTTATGATTTTTATTTTCTTTTTAGATATGTTCTTTTAAGTTTTATGTAAATATATGACTATTTTATTTCCTTTTATAAGTTATAGACAACAACATTAGTGACATAATTGTGATTGAGTGAAAGATATTCATTTTACATAGGAGTAACCAAGGCTTTGATTTTACAATTTTTCAATGTTTCACCCCTACAACAACATTAAGAAATTAAAGAAATTTAGATCAACAATCATCAATATCTAAGATATTTGTCTAAAGGTTATTGGTGGCAATTGATGGGAAATCAAGGTGGAAGAATAATATTTTTCTTAGCTAAAGACATGATTCCTTTACCTTGAATCAAACCTATTATATTTATATACCACCATTGAAATTTATAAAAATAAACTTAAATATGTACATATAAAAAGAACAAATGTGACATGACAATTAAATTAAATATCAGCAAATAAAAAACCATAAAACAAATGTTATGTAAAACATCAAATTCAAAACCATATAGTAATATTTCTGTCAAATAGTAGACATGTGCAAGTTCACACTTTGTGGTTCTAAATGTACTAAGATCACTCAAGAACACTTATAAGTAGTGACCAAGACCTTGATAATCTCAAACAACATATATATTGAGTGCTATAATGAGGTGATTTTTTGGTTAGATAAATTTGTGTGAAATCATATTAGAAATTCACAATTTTGTAATTTTAAATTGTTCTTGTGACATAAACTTTAGCGATGGGATAAACTTCAACTAAAAGAAGAATTATTCCATTATGCTCCAATACACATGTCATAAAAAAGGTCGAAATAAGACCTTCAAAATATATACCAGTGAAACAATTACAAACTGGTTTATATCTATCTATCTATCTATTTATATTCTATATACTTATCTATATATATATATTATATATATATATATAGTATATATTATATTATTATATATATATATATATATATGTGTCGAAAAAAATGAATTTTTGGAATCTTTATTATTGATCAAAGACTAATAATAATTATAAAAAATAATAAACCCATTCAATTCAATTTATCATATTATAATTTTTTTTTTTTTTTTATTAATAAAATTACAAATAATATTTTAGAAAAAAAATTAATAATATACCTTATCCGGGGTTTTTAGAAATAAAATAGTATAATAATTCATATTCATAATAAAAAAATTATATTTTAATTTAAGTTAAAAAACACATCATTTATAATAATATTTTTATATACAAATTAATATTTATTATGTATTTTAAACTTCACATTTAACTTTAATTTAATAAAAATATAAAACTTACAATACTATATATATAACATAAAATTGAATATAAATTATAATATATATTCAAAAACAAAATGTAAATTCATATTATATAATTAGTATGTCTTTTTTTATAAAATTAAAATAAAATATTCCTATAAATAAAAATATAAAAATGGTATATAATTATAATAATATTATTAAAAAATAGTATAAATCCATACAGAAGAATAAATCTATTATGAGTGTAATTTTTTTTTAAAGTTTTGTACTTAAAAAAAAAGTTTTGCAATTTGAGATATTTAACCCTTTTAATTCTTGATAGATATAAAGCTAAAATACATATGTATTAATCATAATTTTAGTTTAGCGATAACAATGATTGATTTTGACTATTATGGTTTAAAATTAATTTCACTGTAATGAAAATTTTAAAGCTAATTTCATTGTAATAAACTTTTTAAAATAAATTATTATTTTTTTGTAAGCTTGGGAGATCCCCTTTTCTATTAATATTTCATAATAATAAGTTTTATTTTCAACAAAACTGTAGGTGGCCTCAACCTATCCGCAAGAAACCAGGTCTGTTGGCCTCCTGTCTACATCAAACGGTGTCCAAAATTTAAACAAAGTTATTCAATCATCCATGCTACATTGGTGACTTTATCTTCTATATGTTTTTTGCTGAAAAAGTAAATGTTGGCTATCATCAAAACAAAAATAAGCTAGCAGGGTTGCTTCATTCATATGAAGGGTCAACTGGGGCTAGGGCTTTCATGTTCGATCCGGGAACCTCACTTTGCATCATATTTTGGAGGCTCTGTTCGACCCTATTCAGGAAAAGGTTTTCTTGATACAGCTGCATTTGGACAGAATGTATCTACCTTTGAAGATCCTTCTGACTTGTCTCTTTTGGTCTACCCTCTACGAGATCTTCTCTTTCCTTATAGGTGGTCATAACATGAGCCAGGATGTTTTTCATGGCCTAATACTGTTGGATGGTTTACCAAAACAAAGTTTCACAGCCTTTGGTATTACCTGGATCTTTGATCACTATCTCTCATTACTCTACTTGAATATCTTCATTTTCGATATTAGTGTTTAGTTCTCTTTCCCATTTACAGATGACAGCTTTCACGTCAGCTCAGGTTCCTACGTAGTATGTGTTGATAAGGTTCTAGATATTTTCCTTCCCTCTTTTCCTTCCTCTTGTGCTCGGTCCTTTGCTTGTAGTTGGTTTTAGGGCTTTCATCTTTTTCTCTATCCTTCCTGGTCTTCTGTTTCCTTTCCTTCCCTATTCGTTTCCTTCCTTCGCCATCCAACTCTTCTTGCTTGTTTTTAATGTCATGTCGAAGTGGCTCACCTAGACTGGGGCTTGGAACTCACTCCGTGCTTCAAGTGTTGTGCCGCTAGGGTCTTCTGCACACTAGTTTTTAAGCTACCTATAACAGAAACCAAAATTAAAACATTATCAACCCTCACCAAATTTTCCATAGCAAGAACGTATTAATTTATGCTATATAGTTTGGTCTTGATATTGATATAATTCCTTATATTATTGTTTTGATACTCAGCTTGAGAATTGGCCTTGATCCTTTCAGGATTCCCATCATACTTCCCCAAATCTGGATCATACTGTTCAGGAGCAGTCACTTTCATCCACTCTGTACCCTCTTTATTGTTTTTACCCCCACTGTAAGCCAGGTTCCACACACTTCCCTCAAGGTTTTGTAGGGTCATAACAACACCATCTTCCAAGTTGCTTCCCATGATCATTTGAATTGCCCCACTATCCAGCTCCCACAAGACCACCTTGCACCTCGAACATTCTATGCTCCTGACCCTACCAACCAGTTTCCCAAAGTTCTTTCTTTACTAGGTTTCACCATCCCAGAGGGCAAGACAATGCTTCTCACTTTCCAAACAAACTACAGTTATGTCCCTCAGCCATGAAACTCCTACCCTTTAACAGTGAATCCCCTCAAAGGAGCTGAGCCAAAGCCTAATTTGGACACTGTCCCTTCCCCAGTTTTTGAGCCAGTTACTGCACCCTGTTCCACCAGCCCATTCCATGTCTTCAATCAACACTGGACTAAGGATTTGCAGTCATGATGATGGGCCGAAGGAGTCACCAAGGTCAGATATCACTTAAGGCCTCCCACAATTTTCTTTGAATCCTTCCCTCTAAATCAACTTACCCATCCCTAACTGCCTAAAGAAGTTTTTCCTACAGACACAGTCAAAACTACTTAGGATGACGTTGCTAGCATCAATTTGACACAACATTCTCCCTCTGCCCCAAGAACTAGCTACCCTGAGATGAAAATCAGATGTCCCTTCCCCCCCTCCCCAGATGGCTAACGAGTCAAGGCCATGCCAGGTTGACAGGCCAATTACCTAAGGATACCCGTTGGTATCAATTCTCAAATCGATAGGGAACACCATAGGTATTAACCATTGATCATCTACATGATTCATTATAGTGCGTATTTCTAACTGAAGTCTTCACAGAAGCCAATTCATGTTTTCCAAACCAACGCAAGTGAAGGCAGGGAGTACATACTAGGTTTTACAAGAAAAACCTTTCTAGACGTCCCCTAACACTCAACTCTTGCCACCTCCTACTGCACATCCTGCCTTCTCATCCTACATGAAAATTCTTATCTACCTTACCACTTTTCCTTTCAGTTTTCTCGTCCACCTCCCCAACATCCCTTCCAAGCAGCCCGCCACATGATCTGCTCCGTTGTCCATCGCCCTTCATCTTCTGTGTGGGTTGCGGGATGGGAGTCCAGTTGCCTTCCCATAAATGGCATTCATTAATCCCTCCCTACCACCGACTGCTCTTGCCATGAGTTTTTGGGTTCTCCCTTGCTGCTTGCCGACTCCTGTGCCAGATGTCTGAGCCTTTGTCCCTCTTCCCGCCATGCCATCTAGATGGGTTCTCTTTCCTCTATGCACCTTGACAGTTGTTCCTACCCTGAGTTGCTCATTCATCCATGTCTACTTGCTAGCTTCCGTGGCCCCTGACCAGTCTCTCTTCCCTATGCCTTTCATGCCATCTAGTTGGCTTCTCTGTCCTCGAACCACCATGACATCTGGCCGACCTCTCTCCCCTCTATCCTGCATCTCCCATCACACCCCAATCAAGGGTTAAAATAAATTTATTATTTCAAATAACATTTTCCTTTTAAATAAGAATTAGACAATTATTTTCTAATTTTATTCTCTCATTTTATTTTATGCTTCAATAATTTGATGAGATATTATTTTTTATTATTTTGTTTTTGACAAATTAATATTAGTAATTAAAAAAAATCAGGAATAAAACTTATAAATTCTTGTGTAAAATTCTTTTACATATTTTCCACTTCAACCTCGTCTAAGTTTATTCTTACCTATACATTATTTAGTTTCCCTTATAGATAGATTAGTTTGCATATTCTAAAATTTAGTTAATATTATTTTCCTTATAATTTAACTTTGTTTATTCTAATTTCCTTTTAATCATTTACATAATCTCTTTAAACTTAACTAAAATAATTTTAGTAATGCTTGTGATAAATTTCTATTATATATTTTTAGCTTAACAAAAAAATATTTCATAATGAATTTTACGAATTGAAATAATGTTATTAGTGCACGTGATAAATCTTTACTATATGTTTTCGGAGTTGTCTATAATGCGACTTTTTGGAGATTTTGGTGACGGAATCCGGCGGAAGAAATGAGGTTAAATCTTGATTTTTAGCAGTTAAAATGGTTTTTTAACTGCAGACTTCCATTCTTCGTGTTGTTTGTTTTTCTTTTTTCTTTGTTGTTTTTTTTTTCTTCGTCAGATGAAAAAAACACTCGCTTATATTATGTATTAGTATATTCTTTAGGATGATGTCAAAATTTATATGTTGACAAATATTCCCCTATCATGTATGGATAAATTGCTAATATTGAAAACTTGTTTATATCTTCCCACATATGTATCAATGATTATATATTATTATAAAAATAGAGATAATTGTACATCTAACCAGAGATTAAATAAACAAAGATACCATATGTCTAGGGAAATGAAATGGTTCCTTCATCTCTAATGCTATTTTCTTTCTTTTATATATATATATTAGAGAGAGAGAGAGCTTCATGTAGCACATAGCCATCAGTTAGTCCCTTTTTTAAATAGTGAGTGAGCTACAAAGTTTGCTTCCCTGAGAGTATCTTGCAAAGTGGTGTGGTGAAAGGACTGTTTGAGGTTGTTGATGTGAGTTATCCAACCACTAAGATTTGGTGAGGAAAAAAAGGTGTTGGTCATAGTCCGATCAATGAGGGATTTAGAGTCTCCATATATTTGAATGTTTTGAATAGCCAATGTTCTAGAGAATCAAAGTAGTCCCCATAGTTTCAGTATAAATTCTCACATATTCGTTCCTGTAGCTGCATTCCAAGATATTTTATAGCATGACATGTGATCCATTCTCAATTGTACACCACATCTGCAAATCCCTCAATGAGTCACACCATCAAAGAAACCTGCAGTAAATGATATGCGAGGAAGGGTGTATCAAATCAATTGATCCTTATCTCGCTATGTGCCTGATCTAAGAGTGTCCGTCCATGTACCAACTTTGAAGATGATTCGGTAGATGTCAATCCTATAGTTTTCAAAAATAAAACCATTTTTGGCTTTCCATAGATCTAAGAAGATTTAAATTAGAGTGGCTTGGAATCTACACGTGCAGTTTGTCCACCATATAAGGCATTTTCAATGGTCTGGAAGTGTCTGAAATGAATGTTGTGTTGTTGCAGTATGTATCTTCAGACTTTTAAAGTAACAGGACAGTCCAAGAGAAGATGTGTGTCTGTCTCCAAAGAAAGTGTGCAAATAGAACATCTTCCAGTCCCCTGTATGCCTCGTTTCTGTAGATTATCCCAAGTCCAACTTTTATTGTGTCATACCAACATGTATACAGAATGATTTTGTAGGGCACATTTAATTTCCAAATTTTGAAGAACTAGATAGGTTGAGTGAAAGAGAAACTAGTAGTAATAATGTACCTATAGGAATCTGCTACTACCATAGAGTTTCCACTTAATCTTCCTTCCCATGTAATGTGATCTCCTTCCTCTGTCCTACATAGGACAACATGACTCATGGTTTGTATGTATGTGTTCCATTTCTCAGTGCAATGGCCGCTCAAACCCATTTTTTCAGCTTTTCTCCTTATAGGAAAAATTCCATGCCATCCAAGAATAACCTGTTGCGATAAGAAATATCCTCTAGAATGTATTCTACTAAAAGTATCCTCAGACAATATATATTCCCCCTTGACACCCAAAATATTAACTATGCTAATTATAATGTGATTACCCTTGCCAAAAGCCCAAGTAATCTACCTGAGGAACCAATATTTAACCTTGAGAAAGCTATTCCATATATATGTTCCCGTTTTGTGTCAAATGTGTCCTCCAATCAAGTCATCCACTATCCTATGTTGTAGATATTTAGAAGAGATAATGTCTTGCTGAATTCCTTCCCAATATAGTCCTCTCCAAATTTATTTGATAATGAGATCCCATCAAAGATATTTGATGTCCAAAATCCCCCATCCTCCGAATTATTTTGGGATTGTGATATTCTCCCACTTGATTAGGTGGTATCTATGTCTAGAATATGAGTGTGCCCACGTGAGATGCAGTGTGTAGCTTTTCATTTTGTTCACCATATATGATGGGAGAATATATAGGTGTGCCCAACACACCATAATTTGTTGCAGAACAACTTATGGCAGTATATATTTGTTGTCTAGGGATAGACATTTATGAGACCAACTAAATATTTTTTGCAAGATTTTTTGAGAAACCACTATCACTTTGTAATCCGATATTTATTAGGATTTAGCTAGAAACCCAAGTATGTAAATTCCCCCCCCCAAAGGTTGTGTATGGAAATGAAAGAGTGTTGCAATATTATTAATCTCCTCTTGATCACCGTAGGAATATATAATTAAATATTTATCTTCAATGACCATCATTCCAGAAGATGCATTGAATCTTTGTATTAACTGAAGAAATTCTAGCCATTAAGATATGGAAACCATCCCGTAGAAAAGGATATCATCCATGAAAAATATATGAGTGACACAAGTGAGAGATCCTAGGTGCATTCCACAAAATAGGCCCAAGAATCGAGTGACATTTTTCTTGAGGCTAAGTCCATCCATCACAAGTAGCAGAGGTAATGGAGAGAGGGAGGATTCCTTGCCGTAAGACTCCCTAAGCTTTGAAGAAGTTAGAAGGGAATCCATTCACCTCCAAAAAAATATTGAACAGAAGTGACACAACCCATGTTCAACTCAACCATATGGATTGATAATCCAAACTTAGTCAGAATGAGACATAGAAGTAACCCATCAACACATTCATATACCTTCTTTAAATCTACCTTCACGATAAATGCCTCCAATTTGTTTGTGTGGATGGTATGACTAGCTTCCTGTGTTGTAGCCACAACATCGTGAATCAGCTGGCTATGGAGAAAACCAAATTGTTTTCAGAAGTTATGGGATCAAAGGCAATCCTTGTTTCATTCCGCTATGATCTTAGAAATATGCTTGTAAAATGTATAGCAAAGAGAAATAAGATGAAAATATGAGAAGGTGGAAGTATATGCGATCTTCAAGATCAAAGCAATACATGTTGAATTAATGGATCCAGATACGATACCAGTAACACTCACTTTTTCGAGCATATTCATCAGTCCCTTTCCCATAAGATTAAAGAAGTTTTGAAAAATATCCACTATCCAACCAGCTAAATCTGGACATTTATCTTTATTGAAGGATTTTATTACCTAGATAATTTCATATGTGGAGTCTAGGATGTACAATACATCAATTTGTTCCTCATTGAACATATGGGGTATTTCATGGTCGCCTATATCTAGTCTTCAATGCCCATATTCTTCATGTTACTTAGTTTCTACATATACACTAAATACTTAATGTTTAGCTTTAGTTTATATGTGTGTGTGTGTGTGTGTGTCCTTTTTTAAAACATTGATTAAAAGTTTCTTGTTCTTAAGTTACTTAGCTCGTGCTTATAATAGCCTTACTCTTGTTAAAATAGGGATCAAATTAAGAACACATTTAATTTTGATGGTTTTTTGTTTTATTTGTTTCTATATAATAAAATGTTTCTAAAATGGTTTAATTTTTCTCTATGTGGACAAAGAAATACACTAAGTTTAAACTTCATGCATATATATATATATATATATATTATATTATATATATATATTATATATATATATATCTTATATATATATATTATATTTATATATATTATATATATATATATATGTTGCTGTTTAAAATAGTTTTATTTTCCCTATGAAAATTATAATGCAATGGCTCCAACCGCTTATAGATCATTAGGACAAACTAAGAATAGCATAGAAGATGAAAGGTTCTACAAACCAACTTATTTTTCAAACAACTAATCCAATATCAATACCTAATCATATTGAGAATGTTTGAAAAATGGTGAGGAATCTTCTACAAGGGTGATGCGAAAAGAGTGATAAGGTTTCATTGTTTTGAATTTTTTTTGTTAGATTAGAAAAAAGTTAAAAACCAATATTGATGGAGATATTGGTATTTTTTACTAAATTTTGTGAAGTGACTAAATGTAGCTTTAACCATTCACCTTAAGATGTTTTACAATATAATTTCCTAAGTCTATTTAATATCTTCATTATCATAAAAACCAACCTATATCCGTCTTAACTCCACATCTACCACTCTTAGGGGGATGAAATCTATTTATCCTTCAGAGCACTTGGTAAACCCAGAATTAAGATAGATAAGATGGATCTAAGATGATAGAATTACCCTTAAAATAGTCTATGCTCACATGAATACCATGGTATTACCATGCGTCAATACCATGGGTTATCATAAACCTGGAGCTTAAAAATTACTATTAGTAATTTATAAAAATTAATAAAATTAATAATTGATTTTTATTTTATTTTTTATTTTAACCAAGTTAAAATGTTTAACATACATTAGATTACAACATCCATTTTTTCTTGATCCACCAAGCCTCGAGAGGGATCAAATTTTTTTTCACTCTATGGAAGTTTGCATATCACAATATTTGATACCTCTCGGGGCTTAGTATATCCAAAGTAAAGATGGATCTATGCTGGTTTAATTCCCCCATTTAAATAGGCCGCATTCCACATGAATACCATGGGTGAATACCATGTGCCATTTTTATTTTTACTAAAACTAATATTAGGGTTAATAATGTTTTTTTGCATGGTATTAATAATAATCTAGCCCATGGTATTTGGACTATAGTATTTTGCCCATACGTTTCACCTAAATATAACACATTTTTTTAGTGTTCGTAAATATAAGGTGACTTATGGAGTAAATATAAAAAAATGTTTTATTTGTTTACCATACCTCTCGTTTATTTATATTTTTATTAATTTACCATACCTTTTTTACAAATATGGTATTTGGCACATATGATTCACTTAAATAAAACCTCTTTTTTGAGCCTTCATAAATAGAAAGAGGGTTTTGGACTAAATATGAAAAGAGGTTTTATTTATTTACCATACGTCTAGTTTATTTTTATTTTTATTTATTTACCACACCTTTTGAGTAAGTATAAAAGAGGTTTTATTTATGTACCATACCTCCACTTTATTTATATTTTTATTTGTTTACACCCTTGCATGTATATAAGGTGACTTATGGAGTAAATATAAAAAATGTTATATTTATTTACCATACCTCTTTTATAAATATGGTATTTAGCCCATAGGATTCACTTAAATAAAGCCTATTCTTGAAAATTAGGGCGAATGGAAGGTTGTAACTCCTAATTTCAAGGGCTAAATTTACCTTTTTTACCCTCTCCCTTAAAATAAGGCAGGTCTAATTTTTTTATAAAATAAATTTGAGGCGATTTGTAAAAATGTACTATGATAGAAAATATTTGCCCACTAAAAATTTAAAACCCCTTAATTTCGCCTAAGGCCAAAAATTCGTCCTTAAAATTTTCATGGAGGTAATCCTAGGATAACCACAAACCAAGCTTAACCTGGTAGCTAGCCCTACCACGTCAGGTGAGGGCTCTCTCCTTAGACAATCTCAGTCAAGATTACTAGATCAAATATGTATTTTAGGCTAGGCATAGTAGCTCTAGGGTTTATGATTGATTTTGTTTGGGTTTTTGCTGGATCAAATGGAGAAGGCAGTTTTGGGTCTGGGAAATTAAGTCAGGATGCAGGGTGTTCTATGGAGCAAGGTAGGTAGGTGTTTTGTCACTTAGAATTGAGTGAGGTTAGAGGTCTAAGACTGATGAGTAGCTAAGAAGTGCATGCAAAGATCATGTATCCTTCTCAAACAGTAGAAAACATCAAAAACTGAATGGTTTTCCAAGGCAGAGCACTATAAACAATGTATTCTACCGATCTATCTTGATATCATTCAGCTAGAAGAGACGAATTAAATTGTGACACATATAACACATGAGAAATAATATAACAGGAGAAGAAACTATGCAAAAACACTTTACCACAAGTATCCCATAAAAATAGCTGCAAATCCTGGTTTATTTCCTTGCCAAACTACTGATAAGAGTGTATAATGTAGCTCAAAGCATCCAAGAGAGTCCAACCTTTGCTAATAATATAAAAATACATATTATAGACATAAAACCACCTATGCTAGCCATCAAGGGTCAAATCCAAGAGATAAGGAACTGTTACAACCATTTTCAAACAAGGAACAGGAATATAGGCAGTGGAACAACTTGCCTCTATAAGCATGGAAACTGATTCATTGACCCCCAAACCACCTCAAACTAATGAATATACCCTCTAAGATCATTTCAAAATTAAATTTACCTGCCAAGTCATTAATTACAATCATAATTTCATCCATGAAGAAAGAAAAAGTCAACTTGCAGTGAAAGTAGGCGAAAACTTGATTTTCTGGTAAACTTGCTCAATGCACAGTGCCACTGGCTAGATCCGCAACGCCGCTTCAGACTTAGTTTTTGAGACCTTCACCTAGGAAAAATTCATCCCAGGGTAGCTCATTTGAAAGGTCTTCCTATCTAGTTTCTATAACATCTTGAATTTTTTCATTTGGAGGTCATTTTCCCCCTTAAAAGTGAAATCTCCCAAGGCTGCTTCTTTGTGTCTAAAAAGAGGTAGAGAGGTCATTTTTTGGTAGTTTTTTGACCTTTTAGTGACCTAGTTTTGCTCCAAAATTGCTGATATTTTCTAGGTTTGACACTCTCATCATGCTGAATTCAGATATATAAGCCATTCCTCCAAAAAGTGCTCTAGGGAAAAGCGCAGCGCCACCGGGCCAATTCCTGTTTTCAAAATTTCAAAATTTGAAGAAAGACAAAAAGTCATCAAAACTTGCCCAGATTTGGCATGGGACACAACCATTAGCTACTTTAATGGGCTAGTGAGGCTTCAGCTAGAATTTTCAACTTATCTTGCTCCTTTTTGCTCTTTAAGGCCTTCCTCAAGCTAGCGTTAAGCTTCCTCACCCTTATGTTGCAAATTTTGTTGCGGGTCAAGTAGTGGTAGGCCATGTGGCGAAGCATCTTCTTGTCTCTATTGGCCTTCTCAATCAACCCCTCAAGGTGTATATTAATCCTCTCAATCCAAGTTTCCCTATCATTCTCAATTTCTTGTTCAATTGAATTCAACTTGACATTTGCCTCCTTGGCCTTTTGCCTGTTTTCCCTTATCATTTGCAGCACCATGAGGACTTGCTTGTCGCTCAATTGTTTGTTCTCTTGCTCTAAATATTTAATTATCCACTTAGCCCTCTCTAATATATCTAACAAGGATTGTATCTCAGCCTCTTGTTCCTTTATGATCATTTCTTTGGCAGTCTTTAGATCCTGAGTTTCCAAGTCAATGACATCAACTCTTTGATGAGTGAAGTGCTGTTGTGTCTCCTCATGATCAACAAGGTTAAAATATCTTTCTTTCTCATCACTAAGATCCTTATTTTGCATCTTCTTCTTTCCCTTACCTTTTCCCTTGCTTTGTTGCCCAACCTGTACTTGTTTTGCTGAAGAAGAAGGCAAAGCCCCTTCCACTCCTTGTGGAGATAGCATTTGCCTGTAGCATGATGATGAAGGCAAGACCCCTTCCACACCTTGTGGAGATAATACTCACCTAGTAGCTTCAAAAATTTTCCTGGTACCCCTCTTATATGTCACAAACACTGGTACTCCAACAGTTTTAATCTCTTTGACCTTTTCATGTCTTGAAGGTCTGCCTTCTTCATGAGGCACTGATGAAAATATTTGTGGGCCTTTGAACATTTCATGAGAAATGAAAGTCTCCCATGACATGTTAAGAAGGTTCAACTGATGTAGAACAATGATTTTGATCAAAGAGTAATGGAAAATGCTATTCAATTGCTGGGGGTATGGTTTCCTCTTTATAATATATGCCATTTTCTCAATGTTTCTGAACATGAAGTAAGGGGTATTCATCATTTTTACTCTAGTGAAATGCATCAGCAGTCTAATGTGGTAGGCATACAACTGGGAGAACCTACCTTCACAAGTGAAGTACTTGATAATTATTTTCATCAATGAAGCAAACCTGTCTTCCAAATACTTGAAGGGGAATACTCTCTTCATTTTGTCCTTGTATCTAGTCTTGATGTAAGGCTCATAGTACTCCCTATCAATATCCTGACCTTTGTTCCATTTTTCACCCACATATGGAATACATGTTGCCTATGAGATAACAACTGGTGATAAGGTGAATGCAATTCTGGCAAGGGTTACTTCATTATTGTGCAAATGTGTCACAAAAAACCTTGCCAACTCATGATGAAATTTAACTCTTTCTATCATTTCACAAAAATCAAAGCATGACTAATGTTTAAAGCAAGAAATGGTAAGTGGACAGGCTTGCAACTCCCTAAAAATTATGGGCTCCTCTCTGATAATCCTTCCTCCTTTATGAGGCTTCCTTTGTTGTATGTTTCTCTCCCTGGAACTATCACTAAGGGTGTCTTCTTCAAACTCATATTCGCTGTCTCTTTCCATTGTTTTTATAGCTGTGAACACTTGTGGAAAATAATGATGTAGGGTGAATGAATGAAATGAGGATGAGTATAAAGAGATTTTTTAAGGATGAGTAGGTTTTTAGGGAGTGTGAATGGAGTTTAGGGAGTGTATGAGGGGAATGGGATTCATGAGATATGTATGAGGGAGTGGGGTTTAGTTTAGGGAATAGTGGAAATGAATGGAGAGATGATGAGAACTAGGGTTTCACCCTAGAGGCTAGGGTTTGAAATTTAAAAATGCTAACTACCAATCTTAGCAATAAAAACCCTTGATCACAAGATAGGATTCATGTACTTACTTGTTTAGAGGGAGAAATTGAAGTTTTGAGGCAAAATGGCAACTTGGTGAAGTTTTTGGGCTTGGCTGGGCAGATGTACAATACTTCACCCAGGCGTGTAGTGCCCGTGTAATTTTACACTGGGAATGACTGGCAGGTGCACAACGCCGGCCTCTGATAAGCAACGCTGGTCAGAACTTCTCCAAAAACACAGCAACTGCACTTATTTTGCTCAATGACACTTAAAAATCACCTTTTAGCTCTTGAACTTCAACTCTGCAATGAAATGATTAATAGAGGGAAAGTCTTTATATAGATTTTCAACTTTTTGATTTTTTTGATGTAGAAAACCCACTTTCATAATGTCTATTTTCTTTTTCAAATACTCAGTTTTTGATGCTTGGTCTTTTGCTTTGATAGGTGGATTGATGCTCCAATTCTTTGACTTTTTGTAGTTGCTGGTACTTGGAAATATCACCAGGTGACCAAGAGCAACATGAAACCATTTATTACATATGAGAACAATAAAATTACATGAAATTTAAAAATAATATACAAATGCTCTGTTTTCACCTCAAAATCAGTTTTGAGGTGAGAACTTTATTAAGCTTACAAATTAAAAGATTAGAACCTTTTTTATCATTATTATCATCCTCATGTGTCTACTAACCATTATTAACAACAACCACTGAATTTTGACCATGTTGAAAAACCCTAAGACCGAATGAGACTAAAAACCTTATGCCATTGATGAAATGAACTGAAAAGAAGCATGAATCATTAACTGAAAGGTATGAAAGCAGGTCAACAGGTATATATCATGAGGGAAAAACTGAAATGAACCCTACCATCAGTAGATCCATGACCTACTGATGGTAGGGTCTGTAGGCTCAGAGTTTACATAGGTGCGTGCACGCTCTGTGTGAAAAGTAAACATGCGTATAAGTGCGCATTGTGTTACAAGCACAGGGTGCGGGCTTCTCCTAAAGTTATGAAGAGAAAAAATAATCCTAGATCTACTAAATCCACCCAATTCCACACACAACAAGCCAAAAACAGAAGGCAAAACAAAAGTTTCTCAGGTCAAATTCAAAACAAGGAAAATAATCAAGTCCCCAGCGGAGTCGCCATTTTGTCACAGGGAATGAGTCGAGGTTGCAGACAAGATCAACCTTCCTAGTATCTAAAGATATCTAGTGACAAGCAAGCCAAGAAAAAACTATCTTTCTCTAAATATGCAATTAAAAACAAAGGCAAACAAGTGTTTTAGGCCTATCTTGGGTCCAATGCAAGTTTGTGGAAGCCTCGCTCCATTGCTCCAAATGAGCTTCCTTGAAGTAAGTCTGCAAACACAAACAAGCAAACAAATTAAATAGCACCTGAAAAGTCAATATCATAAAGCATATTCATCATAATGATCAAGGAGATTACGAAACAAACCACATAAGACAATTTGTTGAGAAAAATGAATCTGATTGTATTAATTCAAATCAAAGAAGAACTTTACAACCTGTGCCTTGATGCTGTACAAGCTCCTCCCAGGGTCCGATAAGAAGTCTCCTCTACTTTGACAAGTTTCACTCACTTCCCAATGAAACCAAAAGGTATGTGATCTCTCCTCTCAAGTTTAACTAGGAAGTCCCAATTCCATTAGCATTTACCCTCAAAATGTTCAGCTTCTAACCTCCCTAGCAACTGACCCAATGCCTTAATTTATAGTGCAATGGAGGGAAGTTACTAGGTCCTCCTTCAAAGGGATAGCTCCTCCTCTCAAGGTATTAACTCCTTCTCTTTTGGGATGCATGAATCACTTTGGAGCGAATAATCCACATCAAAATCCTTCTAGAAACATCTAGAATTAACCCAAAAGTGAGTTTTTAAGGATAAATTTGCGCCTTTTTGACTTTTATAGGGGTACGCAGCCACCCCTTTACAGACAGAGCGTACAAGTATGCAGGTATTATGAACAAAGAGTGCGGGTCCGCAGGTAAAAGTAGGAGAAAGTGCAGAACCAGAGTAATATTGATTTTCAAAGTCTTTCTCTCTTTTGCAAAGCTTGACATGAAGAGCTAAGGTCTGAGACTTGCTTAGGAGGTTAGTATAGGTGATGATAGACCCATACTGACTGCAAATAATCATGGTGACGATATTTTTGTGTAACAATCTAGCTCCAACTGGGACATGATCTCTTGGAAAAGTGGGAAAAGCTACTCGAACAAGAGGTCATGAGAACACTAGAAATATCTTGGTTACTGTTGATCTATTACCTACACATACAAAATAATAAACTCACAAGGAAACCTTTTTATGTTGTCTTATGATCACTCATGCTTAGTGTTAGGTTGTAAAATCAACATAAAATAAAAATATGGAAATTTTAATCTAAATGCAACTAATATACCATGATAAATATCATATATCATTAGTTCTAATGTGGAAATCAACATGAAATGCATCCTACCCTAACATGCATATGGTACAAAACTAATATTACGTGTAGTCACAAATCCAGTGCAACCAATGTATCATCAAATCAATATAGATATGTCGAACTATATGATTACTCATGTACCAAATGCCAAAGCGAATTTGGATAGAATCACATAGATGATAAGGTTGGTGGGAGGTAGGAAAATATAATTCCCACACATGGATGATCACGTGAGAAGAGGAAAGAAAAGGATGTAATCTAGTCCATCAGATCCTCTCTTCTAGCCAAAATATAGAGATGCCAATGATTAGGCTCATAAACTTTTGATAGATGGCAACCTCGAGCATATTATTTCCATTATGGTCCTTATCATTTATGTCATATTTTATGGCCTCTATAGGATCATGATTAGTAGGCAAGGGCGACTGATGAGATGGAAAAACACAAGTAGGTTTCCCATGATGATCATACTGAAAAGGGGGGATTATAAATTGATCATGATCATGAGGGTGTGTCAAAGGAGATAAAGTATATTCATTGAGGGATTCTTCCCTGACACCATACTCAGAAGGGGGAAAAGGCTCATGGTCACTCGGGATCATTTGAAAATGGCTGAGGGAATCACTTGTGGAAGACTTGAAGTGATGAACAAAAGGATAAGGAAAAGGGGAGGGTGAAGTATTATATGAAATGGATGTTTCCTCCTCAAAATAATTATTTTCATGTAAGGGGAAATATGGCCCTTCCTCCCAAGGGTATCAATGGATATTTCACCATAAATAGTACCTGAGAGAAAGGGGAGACCACTCTCAACCTTATCTTCCTTTTCAGTGTCATAAATGGGAGCACAATCAAATTAAGGACCAACAATTTCCCATTTCTCATTTTTAATGTGGAAGTAATATTCAATGTCATATTCCAAGGGGCTAATGGAGTCACCTTCTTCAAGTTTCTCAAAAGGAGATTCATTGAGAGAAATATCCTTGAGAAAGGTAACGTTAGTCTCAATTTCGCTTTCCATGGACTCATCCTTACCAACACATGTGTTATCAAAATCATTATTTTCATCATGTGGACCCAAGGAGGACTCATCTTCCCATTCATCACTTATATTCTCAAGGTCTTGATGATTCTTGATTAAGCCTTCCTCTTGAATTCTTAATGTTGGGCATACTAGAAAATGCTTAAGAAATCCATCAAAAAATTCCTCAATAGATGAGATGCTCCTAGGTTCGCGATTTTTCAACCATGAGTTATGACCATAGAGAGAACTAAACAATAACAAGATAAGGACATCCTAGTGGACCACTTTCTCCTTTGAAGTATGTGCATTAAATATTTCCACATGGTCAATTGCAGAGCTTGGGTCAGCATCAAACATGGGTACCCCACGTACCATCCTTCCTGTGACATGATTGGGGTGCCCAAGGATGCTAGCGACATCCAAAGTGGGAAAATAATCAAAGAAAGGCACCCCAATTCGGGTATACATGTAAATTTTGTAGGAGTCACCAAGGTGATTTTAAATATTCCTAGGAAAATGCTTGCTTCATGCTACAAGCATCAACCTTAAAGTTCAATGAAGAACTAGGCCTTCATTCTTCCAATGGAGTCACAAATAATGATATGTCAATGTGTCGTATGGGGAACAAAACACACATTTCATGTCCCCGGCAAAAGTGCCAAAATGTTACTGCTCAAACTACTAGGGGTCCTATAAGCGGATATTTGGAGCAATACTACTAGGCTAAGGGAAATAAATGGAGTAATAGCCCACTGTCACATCGGCTAAGTCTCCCTTCTCTTTATAAACTTTCACCGATGGGATGAGACCCATTATGATAAGGATCACTAAATGGATAGACCAATTATAGGGTGAGGGGTGATCCTAGAAGCCTATTCATAAGAGAGACTCAAATATGTGGTTTTATTGCTTTGGAGGTAAGGTTTAAAACTCTCAAGGGAGGTCTTAAGGGGAATTTCAAGGCTTAGCTTTAGGGTATGTATCTTATAATGGAGGTTCCTAGGCCTTTATATTCTTGTGAAATCTTGGATTCCCAATGATACTTAAAGAATTAATCTTAATAGTGGATGGGATCACATGGGACCAAGTGGACATGGGGTTAGGTAAAGGGGATAGGATTTAGCTACCAATGATATACTTGACCTAATTAGGGAGGGGAATGGGATCAAGGAATGAAATGAAATGCAAAAATCTCGATGAGGTTTCTAGCCTAAGGGAAACCAAGGGAAAGAATTGGTCTTCAAGATAGGCCTTGTAATATCTCAAGATCTCACTGTAAGAATATCATGAAATTTGGAGGGATTATTGAGGAAACACCAGTGCAGTTGTGGACAAAAAATCGAAGTATTTGGATGTCTAGATTGTGATAAATTTGATGCCTTGTGTGACCTATGGGGATATGTTTATAAAGAAGAGGAAAAGGTGAATAAAAATAGGTTTTAGGGTGATCACCTATGGTATACCAGTGCCTAATCATTTGGGGGGGTTGGATTCAAAAATGATTATGAATTTGAATTGAATTTTCTTAGTCACTGAGGCCTTAAAGGAAGATTCACTTAGCACTAGGGAAAAGGAGAGAAGCTTCAAGGATTTTATACTTCATTTTGAAAAATAAATGGCTTATAAAGATCAATTTCAATAATAGTGCATACCTAAGAACATTCACTCATCATACATGGCCCATACATGAAGCATCACTATCTAGAAATACAATTCCCACAACTTTGCAATAATGGATGCAACAAATTAACCCTAGTATAGTGAAATCCCAGCAACAATGTATGTGACAAAAATAGAAAAATAATAGCATTAAAATTGCACTTACATGTATTAGAATATATTCAAACATCAAAAATTTTCCAATGAAGAAGCTCCAAGACAAGAGAGTTAGGGTATTTTCATGAATTTGCCTTAACTGATTACATTGTGATCTTTTTCTCTCTCACTAGATTGCTAAGGATTATTTATTGTTGTGGAATTCATTGTGAGAAACTCAATAGTATCCCAGAAGAATATGATTATTGAGAATCAAATGCACTTTTGGGGCTTGGGATGTAACAATCAATTCCCCTAATTGAGAAAATAACTTGCTCATAGTATTAGTGGAAATGGAACAGATAACACCATCAAAATGTGGTCCCATATTTTGTTTTTGTGGATTAGTTGAAAGTCGAGGAGCATTAGGAATAACATTATATAAAGTGTCCAATTGAGAATAAATAAAGTCAACATGTTGAGCACATAAAATGTCTTAATCCTTAGTAGCCACCCTTGCTATAGTGACATAATTGTTTATAGGTGGTTGTAAGGATCAGTTAAACTAGTATTTAAGCACCTCGTTAAGGGGTTTGGTCTTAACTAACCTATTTCATCTCCTCCATTCAAGGACATGATCAGACATTTAAGTAGAGCCATGTTTTTTAAAGGTATACAAGAGGGCAAACTAAATATCTAGCTATCAAGGTAACTGAAAATGGTTCAAAATGGTACAGGACAAGGAAGCATAGTCACTATAATATTCTTTATCAAGTTCAATGTACCATTTAGCACCATCACTAGTTAGGGTTCATTTTAAATGAAACAACCTCACAAAATCATCCACCAAAGAATTCAAAGATCACCATAAATGTTTGGTGGTGATATCCATGTATGGGTTTTCCCCCCACTTCCCTTCAAAATTAGGAATATCAAAAGTAATTTTTCCAGGGGTCAGTGGCAACCTAGGATCATGACATATGGGATCATTTGCAAGTTTATATAGTCCTGCAAAATCAAGGGAGGCCAAAAATGGAGGTTGGTGTTGATTAAATGGGTTAGGAGGTAAAAAGGTTCCCCCTAATAGACCATATGGTCCCCCCATAACATAGTTAATAAAGGATGAAGATATAACAAGGGTATAGTTTATCCTAGTAAATTGAACTCCCAATCCAATAGATGTGGTGAAAGGATATTGTCCTCTATGGGAAATTCCCCTAGGGAATAAGGGATCCCTAAAAGAATTTATTTTCATGGGATGGTACCTAGCACTAGAAGAAGGAACTCCTTATGCAAAAGAAACACTATAAGCATAAGAAATTGTGGTTATAGTGGTTCTAGTGGGGTTCATGCTCACAGGTAAAATAGCCCCTCCAAAGGGAAGGCAACTCCTAGGGAAAGGCATATTTCCTAATATAGAATTACCACAAGATGGATATTTTCCTCTAAAACATTAGCGCCCCCATATTGGCTAGAGGAAAAAGTAGATCCCTCCTACATGTTTTTCATAGTATAAATTCATGTGTTAGGTAAAGTAACCATAGGAATATATGAGCTAGGCGTAAATACCCCAACTCTCATTAGTTGACTATCACTTTCCCCCATCCAAAACACAAAGGTGTATGAAGGAATAAATATAGAAAAATTCAGTAAACTTGTAAGGGTCACAAAAGTAACTAGTGTAATGGCCCATGAAGAGGAAAAAGATTTTTTCAAAGTAGGATTATTAGACCCTGTCACACTAAGATATGGTAATGATGGCATGGAAAAAGAGACTGTTGTTGTAAAAGGTGATGAGGGACCCATCTCCCCTTACTAGACATATTTCTTTCACCAAAAATATGATTAGAGAATAAGTAAAAGGGTTCAATAGAAAAAAGTCTTAGTTCCACAAGAAAAGGTCCAAAATGGTCCCTTAAGATGGGTTGATGTGTAAATTTGGACTCTCATCAATGAACCTAACAATAACTATTTCTTCCTCCTTATGACCAAGGTTATCCCCTTCAACCTGAATATGGTCTAAGTCCTCCATTGCTAGAGTTATCCTATGTATCCTAGGTGGTGTTCCTCTTTGGGATAGGCCTTAAAATTATCTAAGAACGTTTAATATTTTTGTTAGCCACAATGAATATAGTTCACTATTAAATTTAATTAATTAAGACACCCCTATATCTAACTAGACTTGGACCAAATAGCACATGTTATCAAATATAAGGAGTCAAGCACACACAAACCAAGAGATAGAAATGGACCTTCCATTTATAAAAGCTTGGTTGATTAGGTCCAAAGTGGACAATGAAGAAGTGGTTAGGACACTTACATTAGCAACCTGCTTAACAATTATTTTAACCTGCCACAAGTACCCTTATGATTTGTGGGGCACCCCTCCAGAGATACAAGTGATTTTTACCATTGTCTACCATAGGTACAACAAGGAAATACACCTATTTGTCACCCATGTAAGATACCTAGGATAATGTCCACTAAGGATACCATTTAAAACAACCCAACCTAAGGGAATAGTCATCAGTTGGGTTGACACACAAGGGCAGAGAAGGTAAACCTAAAACCTCCCGAGAGATTATTCAAAGAGATTCATAAGCCTCTTAAGTATATCCCCAAGTAATATGTACAGATCCATGACACCAAGATCAAATGAAGGAGGGTATATCACTTATTTGGCCTCAATGTGACCTCCTAATTAAACCTTGTGAGAGAGGGGCTTCTCAAGAAATGTGCCACTACAAATATATTCTCTCTACCTAACTTAAGATACTAGGTTTGTTTTCATGTTCTTGGAGAGTTTAAATCACTCCCCTAATCAAGACCATAGCCTGAGCTACTGGTGGTGTACTACTATGGAAAATTAAAAATATTGAATGAATTTTACTTAGTGTTTATTTTTTGGGATGTTATTTACTCAACAAAAGCGATGTCCAACTAATATTGTCTGTAAAGACATAAGACCCAATACTAATGCAAGCTATATGGAAATTATTTCTTTTTCTATTTTATTTGATGAATGCTAGCTACAAATGGGAAGAGAGTACTTTTCTTCTTTTCACAATAAATAAAACAACCTCACACACTCTCAATTTTCACTCCTAAAATTCACTAAATTCATAACATAAAATTGACTCAAAAAACAACTCAAGAAGAAACACAAAATGGTTTCAAACAAAAACCAAGAAAGAACACCAAGCACTCAAAATATCAAACATGTATTTGCAAAGAAAAAGATCACCAAAATAAGTTTATCACAAACTGACAAATAGAAAAGGGAAATGAAAAGAAAATTTTGGACTATAGTTTAATGGGGACAACAAAATCATGTAGCAACAATTATCTGCAAAGGCCAAAAAACCAAACCCTAATTATAGGATTATATTTGAGAGGTTGGAAAGACAAATATGGATTTAATGATATAATCATATGAAAATATTAGAAATACATAACCATATCTCTCAGATATAATTTTTCACAGCCACAACAAATATAGGGTAAGAGTGCTAATGAAAGCAACAAAAATGGAGCAAAACAAACTTAATGGAAACACAAAAATTGAAAGATCTATTAGATCCATTCCAAGACCAAGTATTATAAAGTATAACTAAGATAGATATGAAATGATACAAACACCAAATAATATATTTAAAACTAAAGAAAGAGATATGAGGAAAAATGACTCAAAAATCTCAATTTTAAAAGCTAGACACAAGCTTATTGTGTGAAACATGCAGATCTAGATGCAATTTTCCTATAGAAAAGTTGTGTTTTAGGAAAAACACTATTATTTCAATACAAACATGAATATTTGGACAAAATCACATAAAATAATCAAATCTATACCAAATCTATTTAGATATGAGGCAAATTAGCCTAAAGAACACTTAGACTAGGTCAAAAACAAAAGTAAAAGACTCAGAAACCAATAGAAAACCGAGATCTAAAGAAAAAAGAGGAGCAACACAAAACTAGGGTTAGACTCCCCAATGGAGTCACAATAATTTTATAGCTAAAATGAATTTAGTACGAGATATTTCTTCATGGGCTTTTCACAAAACCCACTAGATAGGTGTGTCATAAAATAGGTGGTAATCCCATGATCTGACATTGATCTAAGACAATTAATAAGGTATTACAGATTCATGTGCATGGATGTGCCTATGTTATTTTTATGAAACGGATCGATAAGATTGTGAAATAAATAGGCAATGAAGCAGTTAAGGAAAACATAATAAGCAACACATATAAACACAACAAGTTTAATAAAGAGTTCACCCAATACTCTTGGGCTACATCTCCTGGTCCAGCCTTTAGTGGTGGCCTCTCTATTATGTTTCCAAAGTAGAGTTTTTACAATGGTGAGCTCCATTTGAGTCTCACTTAACAGGTATAAATCAGTAAGATTGTACTTGGATCCCCTAAGTCTCTGGAGTACACCGACTCTCCTTACTGACTCTTGGCCCCTATGGGTCACAGTGGTATGAGCCCAATCTGAGACTCATACATGACAGGCATTACAGAGGGGTGCGCTTGAACCTCTCAAGCCTTCTATGGAGTACACAGACTCTCTGACTCTCTCTATCTCTATCCTAACTCTGGCTCGATGCTGCCTTTTCTTCTGTAGGTTAGCTCGGGTTCTTCACCCTACTTTTAGCTTACTGCCCTTAACTTAACTTGCCTTTGCTTTCTGCCAGTTTTTGGCTTTAAAGCCAATCTACTTCCTAACTATTTGTTTCTGCTTCCCAGCTTTCTGGTTCCCCTGCCTCTATCCATTGAATCCCTCTGTCCTGCATCATCAGTCACTGTATAATGCCTCACAGGGAGGTGGCCACCTATTTCATAACAGATGAGTATCAGTTCTCTTGGACATACTCGAAATAACTGTAGAAATTTTGAATAATTTAACACATATTCAATGGAGATTATCCTGATCATGTACTATTGCGGAAAACATACACAATACATAAGCTCCTCTACGTTGATCATCAATATAGCAGCATCAATAACAATAAAACATCAAGAGCATTCACACATTAACACAGTATATATCCCGGGGAAGAATCTCGCTAAAAACCCCAACTATCTGTATATTAATGATTGAGTCATGTAACATTACACAGCATAATACTTCTCACAAGTATCTCCACCTCTGTTACACAGAATACAACTCAGATCTTATCTTCAAATCTCTTCCACTGCTTGCCTGCCTCCACTGCTCAATACCTGCATGAGAATGAAATGATAATGGCTCAAGCGAACTCGTATTTACTTGGCAAAATCACGTGAGCACAAGCTACAATGTGGGAAAATACGTGGGCAAACTCATTGGCATACTCAATCCCTTGATTGTGCAAGATCTGGTGCACAAATATAGTCACAACTGATAGCAATCTGATCCTCTAACACCTGTCCCTGCTGAACTGAACATGCATTGACATGCAACTGAGTTAACTGATGTATTCATTAGTTGCATTATGAGTTAATAACTTGTGAATTAATTAATAACTAATTCACCCAACTCATCTCTAGTCTGTTTGCCAGTTAGACTAAATACAACCAGTTTAACAAAGCTAAACTGAACACAACTCCATCAACTGCACCTCCAGTCCACTAAACTCAACTCACTTGAGTTCTAATGAAGTCCTGCATGCAAATATTAGTCATCCCATAGGTAACCACGTATTTCCTTCTGGGATCTGCATGTACCACATCCGTAGCTCATCCTGAAGTGCTCCAAGAGAATAAGACAAAGTTTATAGTCTAAATATTATTATGAGCTAATAATATTTGACTGTTCTATATTTAGACTGAGCAGTCACTCCGCTGTGATCTAAAAATAGAAGTCCATCTATTTTTTCAACTTGATCAATCATCCATAAACAACAACCTGCAATCCACAGACATGATCCATATGTCTAAAAATAGACATAGTCTAAAAATAGACTTGCGCCAAAAATAGCCTGCGGGCCCACTTAGTGAAGGCGACTCTTTTCACTAAGCTCCATCATCTTGTTGCAATCTCAACACTCCCTCTCGACAAGATATGGATTATCAGCAACCCCTATCCTGCCTCGGTGGTACTCGAATTTTCTCTTGGTGAGAGCCTTTGTTAGAATATCAGCATCCTGATCCTCCGTTGGAATGTACGAAAGTAACATGATCCTCCGCTGCACACAATCTCTGATATGATGGTACCTGATGTCAATATGTTTAGATCTATCATGAAATACAGGATTAGCCTAGATTTTAATGCAACTCTAGTTATCACAGTAAATCACAGTAGGATCCAAATGAGAGCCGAACAAACCAACTAGGATCTTCCTCATCCATATAGCCTCGCATGTAGCCAAACTTGCTGCCATATACTCGGCCTCCACTGAACTGAGTGCCACGGATCTCTGTTTCCTGATGTACCAAGAAACTGTTGTCGATCCAATACTGAAGACCCCTCTTTATGTGCTCTTTCTGTCCGTTGGGCTCCCTGCCCAATCTACATCCGTGAAGCCACATAGCTTCACCTCATCCTCCTGTCTGTACCACAAACCATATCCCGATGTGCCTCTCTTGAGCC